>JAULKM010122688.1:0-20717 GCA_032355605.1 Rubia tinctorum | reverse complement strand
AGAGAGAGAGCGGAAGTTGGTTAAGGGTTGGGCGACACAATTCAAATGTTTTAGATAATGAGGAAGCGAACAACGACGATTCAAAAGTGTTGGATGCTGAGGAAGCAAAAAAGAACAACGACAACTAGTTGTAGAAAAGCCCAGAGAGATAGCGTAAAGGTGAACGGCGAAAGTTGCAAAGAGACACGGAAGTTGTCGTTAAAGCAGGGTTAAAGAGAAATTTTTTAGCTGAAGCAAGATTACTTTTTGTTTAATGGGCCGTAAAAATGCCAACAAACATTGTGTGTGTTCGTGCTGTGTGTGTGGTGGTGCATGCGTGCGTGTGTGCGTGCATGCGCGCGCGTGTGTGCATGCGCTCGTGTGTGTGTGCATATGTGTGTGTGTGTGTGCGCGTGTGTGTGCGTGTGTGTGTCATTCAATTCAGAAGTGCTAAGAGAAATATCCCTATCATCAGAGGCTTTGTAGACGTAATGGTGCACTAGCTCCCCATTTTTGTTCTCAGGGTTGTCATTATCATTCTTCTTGTTCTTGTCTTGATTCGTTTGAGAAGAAGGACTATCATACGTAGTCTTCTTATTGTTGTTCTTCTTCTTCCATTTGCCTTACCCATATATATTTGAGGACTTACCTATATCACAAAGCAGTAGAATACGAATTTGTAAAGCCAACACATTCAACACTTTATACATTCAACATTTCAATCCAATACACGAATTTGTAAAGTTTGTAAGGCACTGATGCTCAAAATTTCAAACAGTTGCACATAATATTTCCTCAAACATGAGCTATATATATTGTGCACAAAAATACAAATTATTTATATACTCTAAAAAGAAAAATAATTTTTTTCTACTTTTTAAAGTAGCCCTATAACCCCAAATTGAAAATATGACAAAGTTTATACCTTTGAGAGAGAGCGGGGCGACACGGTTCAAATGTGTTTGATAATGAGGAAGCGAAGAACGGCGATTCAAAAGTGTTGGATGTTGAGGAAGCAAGAAAGAACGGCGGCAACTAGTTGTAGAAAAGCCCATAGAGACAGCGTAAAGGTGGACGACGGAAGTTGCAAAGAGACGCGGAAGCTGTCGTTAATTCAGGGTTCAAGAAATTTTTTTGTCGCTGAAGCAGGATTATTTCTTGTTTAATGGCCTGTAAAAATGCCAGCAAACGTTGTGCGTGCGCACGTGTGTGTACGCGTGCATGTGTGAGTGTGTGAGTGCGTGTGTGAGTGTGTGTTGCACATGTGTTGTGTGTGTGGTGTGTGTTGTGTGTGTGGTGCGTGTGTGGTGTGTGTGTGTGTGTGTGCGTGTGTGCGCGTGTGCTTGCGTGTATGTGTTGTGTGTGTTTTGCCTATAACTTTTCCTCAAACATGAACTATATATTATGCACAAAAACACAAATTCTTTATACACTCTAAAATTTTTTCCTACTTTTTAAAGTAGCACAATAACTCCAAAACTGAAAATATGACAAAGTTTATACCTTTGAGAGAGAGCGGAAGTAGGTGAAGGGCTGGGCGGAACAATTAAAATGTGTTAGATAATGAGGAAGCAAAGAACGGCGATTCAAAAGTGTCGAATGGTGAGGAAGCAAAAAAGAACGACGGCAGCAAGTTGTAGAAAAGCCCAGAGAGACAGCGTAAAGGTGGACGAAGGAAACTGCAAAGAGACGCGGAAGTTGTCGTTAAAGCAGGGTTCAAGAGAAAATTTTGTCGCTGAAGCAGGGTTATTTCTTGTTTAATGGGCCGTAAAAAGGCCAGCAAACGTTGTGCGTGTGTGTGGTGTGTGTTGTTTGTTGTGTGTGTAAGGTGTGCATGTGTGTGCATGTGCGCGTGTGCGTGTGCGTATGTCATTCATATCAGAAGTGCTAAAAGAAATGTATCTATCATCAGAGGCTTTGTAGACGTGATGGTTCACTGGCTCCTCGTTCTTGTTCTCATGGTTGTCATTATCATTCTTCTTGTTCTTGTCCTGATTCGTTTGAGAAGAAGGACTATCATACATAGTCTTCTTCTTGTTCTTCTTCTTCTTCTTCTTCCATTTGCCCTTATCCATATATGTTTGAGGACTTACCTATATCACAAAGTAGTAGAGTACGAATTTTTAAAGCCAGCACATTTAACATTTCAATTCAATACACGAATTTGTAAAGTTTGTATGACACTGATGCTCAAAATTCCAAACAGTTACACATAATATTTCCTCAAACATGAACTTATATATTGTGCATCAAAACACAAATTCTTTATACACTCTAAAAAGAAAATTAATTTTTTTCTACTTTATAAAGTAGACTTATAACCCCAAACTGAAAATATGACAAAGTTTATACCTTTGATAGAGAGCGGAAGTAGGTGAAGGGTTAGACGACACGATTCAAATGTGTTATATAATGAGGAAGTGAAGAATGACGATTCAAAAGTGTTGGATGCCGAGGAAGCAAAAAAGAACGGCGACAGCTGGTTGTAGAAAAGGCTAGAGAGACAGCGTAAAGGTGGACGACGGAAGCTGCGAAGAGATGCAGAAGTTGTCATTAAAGAAGGGTTCAAGAGAAAATTTTGTCGTTGAAGCAGGGTTATTTCTTGTTTAATAGGCCGTAAAAAGGCCAGCAAACGTTGTGCGTGTGCGTGATGTGGGTGTGTGTTGTGTGTGTATGTGTGTGCGCGCGTGTGTGCGTGTGTGTGTGCATGTGTGTGTGTGTGCACGTGCGTGTGTGTATGTGTGCGTGTGTGTGCAAGTGTGTGCGTGTGTGCGCGTGTGGTTGCATGTGCGTGTGTGTGCGTGTGTTTGTGTGGGTGCGCGCGTATGTGTGTCATTCATATCATAAGTGCTAAGAGAAATATCCCAATCATTAGAGGCTTTGTAGACGTGATGGTGCACTGGCTCCCCGTTCTTGTTCTCAGGGTTGTCATTCTCATTTTCTTGTTCTTGTCCTGATTCGTTTGAGAAGAAAGACTATCATATGTAGTATTCTTATTGTTCTTCTTCTTCCATTTGCCTTTACCCCTATATGTTTGAGGACTTATCTGTATCACAAATCAATAGAATACGAATTTGTAAAGCCAGCATATTCAACATTTTAATTCAATACACGAATTTGTAAAGTTTGTAAGGCACTGATGCTCAGTTGCACATAATATTTCCTCAAACATGAACTATATATATTGTGCATCAAAACACAAATTCTTTATACACTCTAAAAAGAAAAATTAAAAAAATTCAACCTTTTAAAGTAGACCTATAACCCCAAACTGAAAATATGACAAAATTTATACCTTTGAGAGAGAGCAGAAGTAGGTGAAGGGTTGTGCGACACGATTCAAATGTGTTAGATAATGAGGAAGCAAAGAACGGCGATTCAAAAGTGTTGGATGCTGAGGAAACAAAAAAGAACTGTGGAAACTAGTTGTAGAAAAGCCCAGAAAGACATGTAAAGGTGGACGACGAAAGCTGCAAAGAGACGCGAAAGCTGTCGTTAAAGCAGTGTTCAAGAAAATTTCATCGCTGAAGCAGGGTTATTTCTTGTTTAATGGGCCGTAAAAAAGCGAGCAAATGTTGTGGTGTGTGTGTGCTTGCATGTGTGTGTGTGTGTTGTGTGTGTGTGTGTGGTGTGTGTGGTGTGTGGTGTGTGTTGTGTGTGTGTGGTGTGTGGTGTGTGGTGTGTGGTGTGTGTTGTGTGGTGTGTGTTGTGTGTTGTGTATGTGTTGTGTGTGTGTTATCACAATCATGCATGTTTGACAACACGACCTTCACCTTCACACTAGAAACAAAAAAATAAAATTGATGATAAATGATATTGAAAATAAAATAAGTAATAAAAAGAGTAGAATCGTACAATGGCTCTCGTTCTTGTTCTCAAAGCTGTCATTCTCATTCTTCTCACATTTGTCATTCTTTTTCTTCTTGTTCTTGTCAGAATTTTTTTGATTCGTTTGGCAAGAAGTCATACATAGTCTTCTTGTTGTTCTTCGATTTGGTAGATTGGTGCAATGGCTCCCCGTTCTTGTTATCAGGTTGTCATTCTCATTCTTTTTGTTCTTGTCCTAATTTGTTTGAGAAGGACTATCATACGTAGTCTTCTTGTTGTTGTTCTTTTTTCTTCCATTTGCCCTTACCTATATATGTTTGAGGACTTACATATATCACAAAGCAGTAGAATACAAATTCGTAAAGCCAGCACATTCAACATTTCAATTCAATACACGAATTTGTAGAGTTTGTAAGGCACTAATGCTCATATTCCAAACAGTTGCACATAATATTTCCTCACACATGATTTATATATATTGTGCACCAAAACACAAATTCTTTATACACTCTAAAAAGAAAAGGAAAATTTTCCTACTTTTTAAAGTAGCCCTATAACCCCAAACTGAAAATATGAAAAAGTTCATACCTTTGAGAGAGAGCGGAAGTATGTGATGGGTTGAGCAACACGATTCAAATGTGTTAGATAATGAGGAAGCGAAGAACGACAATTCAAAAGTGTTGGATGCTGAGGAAGCAAATTAGAACTGCGGCAGCTAGTTGTAGAAAAGCCCAGAGAGACAGCGTAAAGGTGGACGACGAAAGCTGTAAAGAGATGCTGAAGCTGTCGTTAAAGCAGAGTTCAAGAGAAAATTTTATCGCTGAAGCAAAGTTATTTCTTGTTTAGTGGGCCGTAAATGACCATCAAACATTTTGCGTGTGCGTGGTGTGTGTTGGGTGTGCGTGTGTGTGTGCGCGCGTGTGTGTGTATGTGTGTGTGTGTGCATGTGCGAGTGTGTGCGTTTGTGAGTGAGTGTGCGCGTGTGTGCGCATTTGTGAGTGTGTGTGCACGTGTGTGCGCGCGTGCGTGTGTGTGTGTGTGCATGTGTGTCATTCATTTCAGAAGTGCTAAGAGAAATATCCCTATCATCATAGCTTTACAATCTCCCCATTTGACATTTTGTAGTCCCAACCACCTTTTGGCATTTCATCACCTAAACTTATGCAAATATGGACATCAATCTTTGTAAACCATCATGGATGTTGGAACATAGAATCATGATATCTCCCCCTGAATTTCAGAACTTCCTTAACATTCAGAAATAATAAGCATGTTGGAACATCAACCCAGCGGAGCCAATAAATTCATCCAAGAAATCAAAATATCTTCCCCTTGAGACCATAAACATGCCAAACGCAATAAACACAAAAACCCAAATAAGAATATCCAATGAATACAACTCCCCCTTAAGCAAATATCTGGCCTATGTTGGAACATAGTCATAGCAGAACCTTCAACTCTCTTCAGGAGCAACTATCTGTGCATTCTTCTCTACTTTGGTCTTTTCTCGAGTAAGAGTTGTGGTATTTCAAAAGGAAATCCAGCAATCTACAACAATCTGAAATAGAAATAAATACCTGGTAGTCAAGCTAGATGCAGTAGCATTCCCTTGAGCGGCCACTGAGACTGAAATTCTCCAATAATTTCTGAGAGAGTCTGATCACCTGTCACTACAAAGTCCTCAACATAGAATCGTCTCTACATCCTTAAAGGTAGGTAGTCTAAGTCACTGATTGATCAGTCTTCCAGAAAATCTCACTACCTTGCCTCTGATGTAAACTTCGTTGTACCACTCAGAATCTGGATCAATATTGCCTCCCATAAAATTCTTGTACAATCTCCCGGTTATACTTCATATAGATTGAGGCAGCAGTTTTGAGACCCAAATAGTCCAAGAAGGTTGTAAACCCACACTCCTCATATGCAACCAGATCACTTGTCCTCTCAGCTGTATTCCTCACAATACCATATTTCTCATGGCAGTCTAATTAGTAGTGCCTTCAATAATCTGGTCAATCTTGTATTGTAACATAATCCCTGATGTTGGAACATAGTAGCTCTCGGCTTCACCCGCTTTCTCTGACATTGGAACATTCGATCATTTCATTGCGCAAGAATTAACACCCTCGGTATGTATTGATGTTGGAACATCACCATGCTCATCTTCCTTCACTCCATCGGTACTTTCTCCCCCTATCTCCATGTCTGGTGTTAGAGCATAGGCTTGTTCACCACCTAGATCATGATCTTCTCCGGACACATTTACTGATGTTTGAACATATAAATCTAATCACACTCAGCTCATCTTATACTAGAACATCATATACTAATGTTGTAACATAACTGCTTTCAGTTTCAGGTTTTTGCTGCTGTGTTGGAACATGACTATTCTTAGTCTTCGATTCCTGCTGCTGTGTTGGAACATGAGAGTCCTTAGAATCTTCAACCTGCTCTATAAACTGTTCTTCCTTATGTGTTGGAACATGTGAAGTCCTTTTACCAAAATCATAATCCTGATCAGTGTCCCCATGCCAGTTTGGAATATAATCAGCCTCAAGTCAACCTGATTATCTTCAAAAATACAAATTATACAAAACTCATTCGGTATAGCTTCTGGTTGTGGTGGCTTCTAATTTCGAATTGATCCTGTTGTGTTTGAGTGATTTCGTTGGTTTCGAATGAGTTTTTGGGGTTTTGAAACCAAAATGCATTTTTGATAGCTTATACCCAATGAGCTTGCATTGATTGACTTGTTTGTGCTGAAAATGTCCAGGTTTTCAAGACCAAGAGACAACTTTGTTTTCTTTTTTATGAACTTGCATTGATTAGTATGCATTCTTATATCTTGTTTTTGGATGAAAATATTGGGTTTGAGATCAACATACATTTTTCTCCCAGCTTTATGAATGAACTTGCATTAGTTTCAAAGTTGCTTTTGTTGAAAATTTTTCTGAAAATTCGATTGTATGATTTCTCTGACTGGGTGGTGTGGCAGATGCTTTCATACCGAGTGTTTTTCATGCTCTGGACTTTGTGGTTAATTCCTTTGGATGTTCACTAAGGGTTTTGAAGGCCCCAAAATGTGGCTTTGTGATTCTGTTTCGAATGAGTTTTTGGGGTTTTAAAACCAAGATGCATTTTTTATAGCTTCTACTTATTGAGCTTGCATTGATTGACTTGTAGTGCTGAGAATGTCCAGGTTTTCAAGACTAAGTAACCACTTTGTTTCCTTTTTTATGAACTTGCATTTATTTAGGATGCTTTCTTAAAACATGTTCCCTGTCGAAAATGTTTGGGTTTGAGACAAAGATACATTTCTTCTTATCTTTCTGAATGAGCTTGCATTGTTTCAACATGAACATGTATTCTCCATAGCTGCTTTTGCTTAAAATTTTATGAATTCTACTGTTGTATGATTTTCTCTGACTAGGTGGTGTGGTAAACGCTATTGTACCCTGGACTCTTGTGGTTTATACATTGGGATGCTCTCTAAGGGTTTTTAAGGCCCTAGAATGGGGCTTTGTGGTTGATTATACCTTGCTTGTGGATTTTGAAAAAAACACAATTTTAACTTGCTTGACATAATACTATGATCTTGTTGAGTTGGGGTTTCTTTTCACTGTCTCATAGTATTCTGGTCCTGCTCGATTCCTTGCTGAAATTCTCACACTCCATTTTCTTCGTCGCCCTTCAGAGCCATGTCTCATGTTAATCGACCATCTCATGAGACGAGGTGTATAATTAGAAATAACACCACAAAATAGGCGATTCTAAAAGATGGGGTTGAAATGATAATACTTTGGTCTCGGGATCTTTTGTTAAAGAAACACGCAAATTGGAGGACCGAATTGCAAACAGAATTGGAAAATGGTAGAACGTCTTCTCCAATCTCCACGGCCGTCTTCTCCGCTTAAGAAACAACTTGTGCCGGTATCCGACTTCAATGACGTCTCGGACTTCTTCCGCTTCTATGACTTCTCCTTCCATTAACAGTCAACTGGAGGTTTTCAAGGTTTTTCCCTGCGAATGTCAAAGGCTTTTCCGATTTCAACAGCGTCTCCAACCTCATCGACGCTGCTACCACAGTACGGTGACATCGGTATATCTGGGCTAGAATCTGACGATCCCTGCATATAATATATATATATATATACACACACACACACATATGTGCAGGGATCGTCGACGGGTATCAGAGGTATTTTTTCAAATCCGTCGATCCGCTGAATTGAAGGTCAATCCGTCGCCGTGAAGTTCAGAGGTCGAAATCCGTCGTGTGTAAGGAGGTCGCTGTCGCGCTAAGGAATTTTCCGTTCTATAAGAATCTCGTTCCCGTCGCCGCCACGACTGGAGCTGCCGACGGGTTGGATTTGGTATTTTCTTTTTCATATGTTTTGATAATTTGCTTGTGTCCCTAGTTCTATGTTCATTTCATGATATTGAAGGTATTAATATTTTGTCAATGTTCTGATTAGATTTCGGTAAATATGCATAGTTAGTACCTTTTCCTTTTCCTTTTCCATATAGGATTAGTTAGTTACCTTTTTCCCTGTTCCCGCTGGCATTTGGTTTTTGTATTTGCCCTATATACATGGCCTTCTTCCATGATGAATACAATCACGCAGTGCTTATCACATTTTTGTGGTTTTTTTTCCTTTTTTTTTTCCGCTCGTAAGGGCATATATTGGTTGCAACCAGCACATAGGGTTCGATTCACCTCTCCTTCACCTGTCTTTGCCTCCGCCCCCGATCCCTTACTACCACATCTCTCCAAACAATCACCGGCTTTTGTGACCTCTCCGTAAAGGTAATTCTGGCTTTATTCTCTTGTGATACAGTTTGTTTGCATAGAGTGTTTCGTGCAATTCTTGTAAGGAAATATCAAAACTAAGTCTGTCTGTGTTACTGATACTCATGTGTTAATTTTCCACTTTTAGTATGAATTATTTTTGGTATTTCCTTTTTCATCTGTTTTGATAATTTGCTTTGATAATTTGCTTGATATTGAGTGCTTATTTTGATAATTTTGCAGCACAGATATGGATCTTTCTGGACAACCAAGCAAGTACAAGCCATTTTTAGAAGAAGTTGTGGATCTTTCTCAAGAACAACTTGATCAATATCTAGAGAAGTACAATTTACTGAAAGTGGAAGATCTTCAAAAGAGAGCAGCGTGTGCAAATAACTGGGGCTTATTTGAATACCTCATTAGTGATTTACAAGAAGACAGGGTAACTCAGAGTCTACATGGCGTGAAAGGTGTTCGAACGCAACCTTTATTGCACGTGTTATCTGTGAGTCTTAGATCGAAAGATGAAGGGCTTGCCATTTATGGTAAGATATTTGCTAAATATCTTGATCATAAACACGAGCTCTTCAAGTGTGAGAAAGATGCTCCTCATACTGTTGGCACCAATGGAATTTTGCCATTGAAGGGTCCCGATTTAACATGTGATATGGAGTATGGATGTATGCCACTGCAAAGTAGCATAGTTGTGAAGCTGTTTGACAAGACAGGAGAAAAATTTGCAGATGAATGTTTTGAGCTGGATGCAAAAGGTCTTCATGGTCATGAAGTGGTCAGGTCTAGGGAACAAGGCTCCCTCACTCTTCAGTACCTTGTCATCCCATACGGTGTTAGTTGTCGCATTGAGATCAGGGTCTTGCCTAGATATTCCACAAAAGAACATAAATCTTTTGAAGTCAATGGTAGAATTGTGGTTAAGTATGCCAACACATATGGCTATTCTTTCTCTGGAGAATGCGTACTTTTTGATAAACAGGCACAGGAATCTGAACGGGTACTCATCAACACTCATAAATTGAACCTCTCTAGAAGTTGGGTGGCTTTACCAGCTTACTCACCCCTTGTTGTTGATGTGGATTTATCCATAATTGATACCGATCAGAAGATTGTGGGCACCGCAACCTTGTTCCCTAAACAAAGTTGGGCGTCCAGCGATACAATTGTGGTGGATGATTACATTGTCATTGTGGATGCGGCATGGTGCTCTCCTGATTTTTTATTGTTACCCAACGCCATGGAGCCGAAGCAGCCATCTCCATCATCTCCGCCGCCTTCTTCTGCCCTAGAGATATTTAGGGTGTCCATTGGTTTTGATCGAATAAACGAAGTAAGAGTAGCACGGTTGTATGGTTCAATTGAAGTTTTATTTGGTGGTGACACGATCTTTTCTATCTTCAAAAGTGATGGTACAAATGCCTTGAGTAAGAATTATAGTTCTATTCCCGTGTTAGACGGATCACGGGTTTTTCTGGATGATTTGCGACTGGAAATGAAGGTTGACATGAAGGCCGTTGATGGCTCTTTAGCTGTCAAAGGTAATGTGGACTGGAGTGCTCTAACACTTGATACTGGATCATGGCATAACAAAATGTTGTGTTCTGTTATTCGAGGTCATCCTGGATTTGTTGCTTTGCACTACGCCATTTTCTCTGAAGCAGTTGCTGCTGAGATTACAGTTGATCTGAAGATAAAAGCCCGGAGGCCCTGGCAACGGCTGCTTTTGATTCTTAGAGCCGAGTATAGTTGCTTTGATTATTCATCGGAGTATAACAAAAAATATCATCGAATCGTGTTGTTTGACGATTTAATATTTTCTAATGATCCTTTTTGGAGTGGCTGTGTTCCACTTTCTAGGTCTAAGATTGTTGTGCCGTCACATTCTTCTCTAGTTTTAACACTATCACATGATATGGATTTTGGACCCTTTTTTGGATGGGCAAGGCGCTCTGAAGGATTGGTAGAGTCGGCTTGTGAGATTGGAATTGGTGAAAAAAGCAAGGATGTGAAAGCAGGGAATAAGAGTTTTCTTAGTACTGCTCGAATTGGGATAAAGTGGAAGAAGATTGAGTAATTTGTACCTTTTTAGTACAAATTGTCCAATGATATTATATTATTTTTATATAATCCGAGCTGTAATGGATAATTATATATTGATTCAGCTTTTGCCTTCATATCTGAACTTATCTCTATATATATAAAGCCTTCATGTGAACTTATCTCTATATATATATAAATCCTTCCTGTCTGAACTTATCTGTACATATAAAAAGATAACCTCATTGTGTGTTTCGGTTTTTGTATGATTTGTGAAGTTGGTTTTCACCTTTTTAATGCAGTGACGGTGTCACTTTATCTAATTCTTATATGGTTGCTCTTGTTAGAGCTATTGTATGAATAACCCTGTTCAGCTAGCTAGCTTCATTAGGGAATTTAGCTGTGCTTCATCGGTGGTGCAGTGGGAAATATTTTTACCGAAGATGGTGTTTACTGTTTAGAGTTTTGCTGGTATTCGGAGTTTTGCAGATTTAATAAGTCGAAGTCATTAGATTATAGAATTGGCTCTTTGTTTTACACTTGTACATATTAACGTGTTTTAGGATTCTGTGGGCAGGGATGTGTTAATTTGTTTTCATTCTTCATCCGTGCAGCGAGGAGCAGGTGATTACAGCGGACATATCTACTAGAGCTTTGTTTATATGTATGCAACTGACATGATTCTTCTTTTGTTCAGGCATTTATCCAGAATTTGGCATTATTTTTCACATCGTTTTTCAAGGTAGGATTCTTTTACTTGTGATTTGTTGGATGTTTCTGTAATCCATTCAAATGGCACATGTTCTAATAGTAA
Organism: Rubia tinctorum; assembly: GCA_032355605.1. NCBI lineage: Eukaryota > Viridiplantae > Streptophyta > Magnoliopsida > Gentianales > Rubiaceae > Rubia > Rubia tinctorum. The sequence goes on along the minus strand of JAULKM010122688.1, from coordinate 9,255 downwards.
AGTTGGAATGGATGAAACTACAGTGATCAAGGCTTGTGATATGAAGAGATTTTGTTGTTTCTGCTCTTGTGGAAATAGTGATTATTTTTAGGGATGATAAGGTTAATGTTATTTGAAACGATTGGTTGAGCAGTAGTGTTTAAATAGACATTTTTCCCCATACTGTCTAAGCTAAAGAAGTTTTTTGGTACAGTCTGATGTAATATATAGGATCCATAGGATGTTGGAGTCGAGGAATGCTGGATGCCTAGAACCCAAATTTAAACTTACAGTCTGTGCATAGCTCTGTATGCTAATTACCGTCTTGCCTCGTTTGCTGAACTACGCTTACAGTCGGTGGACGCGACACACACACTCACACACACAAACACTCTTCTGTATTCTGTTTCATTCTCTAAGTTTTGAACTTGGCAAACCCACGATTTTAAACTAGTGTTTGTTTTCTGGGTTGTTCTTAGTTTTTGCTCTGGGATATGGTGGTGTTGTTTGTAGGGGTGAAAATTTTAGTTGGGTTTTGTGGAATTTTGAGGGAAATGGGAGAAATGGCGAATAGCGGTGGTGTTTCCGGTGGTGCTGTGGGAGAGCTTTTTACCGAAGATGGTTTTGAGAGTTTTGCTGGTTGAAGCTGATGATTCGACTCGGCATATCATTACTGCACTCAGTGTGTGTTTGTGTGTGTTTTTCAAGATTATATCTAATTATACAATTTAGCTTGTAGAGAGTTTCATTCTTTCTCTGTGTGTGTGTGTGTGTGTGTTCATCATGATCCGTTTATAGTTTGTGATAGAAAGTTTCACTCTGTGTGTGTGTGTGTGTGTTGGAGTTCATCACGACCCCTAATTATATACTTATTTTAGTTTGTAATTGAAAGCTTCATTCTTCTTCTGTGTTTGTGTGATCCATTTTGATATGATTTTGATTGCAAGTGAGAAGTACTTACTTTTGGATTCTGTTTTTCACTGAATTACTAATCTTGTGTGTGTGTCAATGTGTGATCCGTTGTGATAAGATTGAGTTTGTATGTGATTTCGAGTTTCTGAATCTGCATTTCACTGAATCTGATCTTTACTGTGTCGGTGTGTGATCCATTATGATATGACTGAGTTTGCATGTGAGAAGTACTTCGAGTTTTCAAATCTGTACTTCACTGGAATTCTAATATTTAGCGTGTGTTTTTGTTTCTTTCAGTTGATGCAGTTCCTGATGGATTGAAGGCATGGGAGATGCTGAATAGAAATCCTCACAGCTATGACCTCATGAAGTTTACCTTCCGTCAATCTCAGGGTTTGCTCTACTGACATTGATCATGGAGCACGAGATCTGCAAGAACATCCCAGTTATAAGTACGTATCGCGTAATCCACGCTTCCTTGTTTGTTCGATTGGAGTGCAGATTTCGAGTCTGTTATCTGATATATAGTTTGTTTTCGTCGTTCTTGCAGTGATGTCTGCACAGGACTCGGTTAGTAGAGTTTACAAATGTATGCTGAGAGGGGCTGCTGACTTCCTTATCAAACCCGTCCGGAAGAATGAGCTGAGGAACTTGTGGCAGCATGTGTGGAGAAGACAAACTGTACGCGAATTGATCCGTCTTCTAATGAATAATGATTTGTTGAGCTGATATGGTAACTTAGGTCGAAAGAAGTACTAACATTGGGTTTATTGATATGTTTCCATAGCAATCGCCCAACAAAAGATTCAAGCCACGGCTGAAAGCAATGCTAACAACTCGTGTGACATGGTTTGCATTCAGAAAAACCGCGACTTCATTGAGAAAGGAGCCGGTGCACAGGTTTGCTACTCCCTCTGTCTGGTTTCCTAACATTGGTTCTCTTTCCCTTTTTGTTTGGTTTTTTAACAATGACTCATTCCCCTTTTGGCAAAGTTTAGGTTATTTTCACCCACTCAATTTACTTTTTACTCTTCCAATACAATCTGCCCCACTCATTTTACTTTTCTTAAATAATGTGTCATTTTAGTGGTGGACAATCTTAAGAAACAAGAGGGAGTACATGAACTGCGTGTCATTTGTTATGCAAACGATTAGAGACACTTAAATGGCAAGTTTTGCATCTCTTTAACCTCTTAAAGAATGTTACTCCCTCGGTCTCGGAGAAATTGACACATTTTGACTTTTGAAGGTCAAACCAAGTCAATTTCAACTATTAAATTCTGTTATTATATATGTAAAACTATTATCATGTTATATGTTGTTGGATTCATCCTAACATGTATTTTTAAATTGTTATTTTTTATACACATAAATAAAAATATTAATTGTTGAAAATTAACTCAATTGACTTTCAAAAGTCAAAATGTGCCAATTTCTCTGAGACAGAGGGAGTAGATGAAAGGATTCCGCGTAAATATAGACCATACTGTTCATCCCCGTAATTGATTTGTGGCATCTAATGTTGTTGTTGCCTTTGAATTTGGTGGCTGAACCTCGTTTTAATGTTTTCTATGAATGTGCAGAGTTCTTGTGCAAAACCCGACTTGGATGTAGAAGGCGCAGAAGCAGAATGTGCCAAGGGTTTGTTATCTGAGGTATATCAACAATCACGAGTGCTATCCGATTATAGAAAAGAAAGTGCAGCCATTAGATTACGTAGTGGAAGGTACTTTTTTCGACATTTTTTTTACATTTACCATGAAGTTCACATAGATTACTTCTGAAACACTCAAAGTGGAATGAGTTGGACAAGGATGTGCGTCTCGGATTCTAAGACAATAGGAAAAATGAAGGCAAACCATTCTCTTCCCACTCCCGTCAATTTTCAATTATGGATATATTTTATTTGGATTAACTTTATACAAGTGAAAAGGATGAATGTATTTTTGAGTGGATGAGAATGGCTTATTTATTGAATCTGTCTCTTGAAAAATGAATTTTTTCATAAGTTATGAAAATACCAAGATTTAAACTGTAAATTAGAAGAAATCAAGAAAAAAATTGGGATCGAATAGGGACAATAATCTCCACAGTGGGGGCTGAAAGAGAATTGAATCTCTTCAACCCGTGGAACCGGGTTCTCAAATGAGAACCGTCCCAATTCTGCCAAAATGGCAGACATCACATGGGCATGGGCACCATTTTCTTTGGCCGCATGTGTCACGTGGCGCCCCCTGGTTGGGCCACATGGCCACATGTAGACCCTTTCTCTTTTTAAAAAAATCTGCATGGACATGTGGCGCGAGCTAATTTGGCCACGTGTCCCAACTATTAATTTTAATTTTTTTTACAATCTGATTATTATTTTTGGAAAAATCTGGAAAAATTGAAAGTTTTCTTTAAAATTCTGATTTTTGTTAAAAAATTGAAATTAAATTTTAATTCTTTTTTAAAATTAATATTACATTTTAAAAAAATATTTATATGGTTCTTATTAAATTATGATTCATAAAATAAATTATACAAATTAAAATTAATTTTGGAAATGAAATTTGAAAAAATAAAATCCAATTCAATAATTATAGATTTGCTATTAAATTTTACATTGAATTTATTTTATTAGGTAAATTTATTTGAATTAAATATTAAAGGTAAAAATAATGAGTATGGTAGAGAGAATCAAGTGAGGTCCATGAAGTGGTTTTTAAGTGATTTCAACTATTGTGGAGAAAAAAATAGAGTGACTTAGTTGTAGTTTGAATTGTTGAGGTGGATGAGAAAGATTGATTATTTAATAAACTTAAACCACAAAAGTGGTTTTACCATTATGCTCTAATATACTCTATCTTTGCAAAAGAATGTTTTAATGATTCAAACATCCGGCCTCTTAATCATTCAACAAATATAATTGTTGCCCTAATTTTCTTTTTCATGAGTGTATGCATTTATCAAGCTATCTATTGTTGTAAACAAACTATTGTACTCCCTCAGTCCCAACGGAATTTCTATTTTTGTCTATCCTACAGAAATTGACACAATTCAATTCTCATCTAAAGTGACAAAAAAATGAGCTTATACATTTACTATATTATCCCACAAAATGTTGATTAAATCTGCTAGTCAACTCTTTCATTACCAAAATACCCTTCCTTTATTTCCAATCAACACTTTCACCTCATCTTGCATAAAATACCGATTCAAAACTAATTGTGTCATTTTCTCTGGTACGGAGGGAGTATGATTAAACGTGTGAATACACAAAAAGGGGGGGAAAAGTTTTTCATTTTATGAGTGAAACAAGAAGACAGGAGTGGCACCATATGTTAAATCAACCGAGCACAATTGACCGGGAAAAAGAGTGGCAAATGTTATAGCGATACAATTACACTTTTAAGAAAAGGCTGTTCAACTTGTTCCCTATACAATTATTCTGAAGCCACTGTATCTCATCTGAATCATCTTGAACAAGTATCACCATTTAAAAAAAGTCCACCAGAAATCACGTTAGTATAATATTATTCATTTTGAATCTAAATTACATAATTTTATTATTAGGTTCCTCTTCAAAATGCCCCTTACTAATTGAATAAACTAATATTTTTATATTCAAAACATATTACTATTCATTTTTTTATATGTGGCTTGATTTACTATCTAATCATGGACCGAGGAGAAAATTTCACGTGTTGACTGACCTAGTTTTTATTTTCCTTTGTCATTAAGAGAGCATTTTATGCATATAATTTGTAAATTTCCCATTTAACATGATACGAAAACAATATAATTATAAAAATTATCACACATTTCCACTCAAAGAGAAATCCATCACACATTTGAATTATTCATATCTTCAAGTAACACATGTATGATGGTTAAATAAATACACATTAAGAAAGTAAATAAAAGTGACTTTTAAGTCTCATTTCTTTCAATTATTAAAATATTTTTCAGTCACGGAATTACAGACATTGTATAAGGTTTTGACCACTCGGTCATTAATATAAAGTTAAGTTCCCATCTCTTGACCACTTTATTTTTTCTAGTGAAAAATATATTTTTTTACTAAATATTTCTTATGTTGCGAATTATTAGTGTTTCTTTCTCACTTTTTCCTCTTGGATATTCTCTCACTTTATGAAAAGCTTAACAATCATTTCATTTATAATATGTGGCTGTACAAGTCTTGTTTGTTGATTAATGAGTCTTGTCTTTTACCAAAGTCACCAAGTGGCTACAAGATGCGTATTTCAGGAGGCAATTACCACTATAGTTATCAATTTTTTTAGGGACTAGGACTCTCTGCCCGCGCAGTGCGCGGGCTGTCGAGAACACTGAAATGCCTGGGTGAAATAATTGTTTATGTGGATGCCTTTTTTTCCCTCCGATACGAACACCTAATATTTGAAACACATACATGTGTATATTTTAAAATGAATAAAGTGATTCTAATTTTAAACATAAGTTGCATGGTTTGCGACCGAGTAAATTTAAGTGGCTAAAGAAGAAGCCAGAGCAAGAAGAAGCCGCATACTATTAGTTATCTGAAAAAAGGAAGATGAGCGCCACTTAAATTTTCAGTCATTCATGCATAAGGTTCATCACTGTCCATATCCACTTCAGAAGAGCTAGCTGAGACAGGAACTTCCTTGTACATCATATGCTTCCGCCTCCGCAATGCCAACAGGACCAATCTACTATCCATCTCAACAATTCTATAGCTGGCTTTCATGTACATATTCAAAGGAGCTTCATCAATTATTCTACAGTACAAGAAGGCTTTTTTACAACATTCCTGTTGAGAAAAACCACCTCCTCGCCCGCTTTCTGCCATTTTATTACTGAAATTGGTGGCTTTGGTTTAGCTTTTGGTTCATGCATTAATCCTATAAGATACCAGTCCCGGGCCATATCTTTCCTTGAATACAAAGGCTTTTTCAAAGAGTATAGGAATAATTTGCGACCTGTCTCGATTATCAAATCAAAGTTAAGAGGTTTATTGTCATCCTGCAAACAACAATAATATGATAATCTGTCCCAGAGATTATCAAAATGCATAAGAGGAATAAAACACAAGATGTTTATTTGTGTCAAATTGAGCTAGCTAAATCACAGTGGTTAAAAAAGGTCCAATGTATCCTGAGCAAAAAAGGGACATTTGGAGGCTAATTCAAATCCCATCTGATTTAAGAATGCATCCAAATTCACTGGCGACAAACCTCACCAAGTCGAGCAGTAATTCATAAAGGTACGATTTGGTCAGCTCAGGTGTCATCAATGTTTACAATTGTTGTTGCAGCACCAGTCTCATTCGCAGCTCTAAAACAAAATCAACAAAATGTTAGTACTCAATATCCTAGCATCATTATAAATGTAACAGTGAATTCAGTGACTAATAACTCGCCCAAGTTTGAATGAAATAGAAGACTTAAAATGCAGGTCAGATATGACATGAGGATCAATGTGCTAGTATTTGAGCTAGGAATGAGCCTCTTGACAATAAGAGTACGCGTCTTGGCTGCATGATCTAACTTTGTGCAGCCATTTTGTGCCTTCTAATCAACTCATTCTTCAGATTATGACCACTAAAAGATAAGACTTTCAATTGAAAATCAAACACATCATTGGACATACCTGTAGTTGGATATGGTTGGTAATAAATCTCATCTTTAATGGCTATTGGTACTCCATCATGAACATATATAGGTTCCCCTGGATGATCATCGGATTAGTACAATAAAAATCTATCAGAAGAAACACTCTCTATCAAGAACTCTGACAAGAAAGAATGAAACTTCGCAACTAAATTATAAAATTAGGAAAAAAAAACTTTGAAATCACACACACAATGACACCTTTGTATCTGGATTTCCTCATGAATGCAGTAATAATATGGTGAGTCTAATCATCTGCTTAAACCAGCAAAATTGTCAACACTATCTTCGGTAAAAGCTCTCACACTGTACCACAGCCGCCACCGCTAAAGCCCTCTTCCTTGAGGTAAATAATCAAGCACCTTGTGTGCTACCTTTGGAATTGAAAAAGAAAAATATTAAGAGCATAAAATCAACAATAAAAACACACACAAAAGTGTAAATACAACATCAAACACGATGAATTCATCGAGAGGAGAAAGAAGTTCTGTACTCACTTTCAAAAGACCGGAACAAGAACCAAAACGGTAGGACCAGACATGTTAGGATCGAATTCATTGAGGGTAAAAGTTTTTACCTTTGCAAACAGTGGAGCTATTTGAAATGGAGCTGATGCCTATGGCGGAGGAGCGGAGCGGAGAAAATGACTAATCCGATAGCCCGTGAATAGAGTCTTCTCTTCGTCGATTAGTGACCGCCGTTAATTTAAAAATCACCGGAGAATCCCTCTCTCCCCTTGAGCCGACAATTCTCTCCAAATATGGTGCCGATTTTGTTGAAAGGAGGAAAGGGAAAAACCTTGAAGAAGGTCTGAGAATGGAGGATAAGCGTAAGCACGAAGGAAGAGAGAAGATGATGGGGGAAAAGTTGAAAGAAAAAAGGTGTGCGTTTTAAAGAGGTACAGGAAGAGAAGCCAAAACGCTGCATTTTTAGCGAAGGATTTTGCAAGCGAAATTTTACTGTAGATCTGGGATCCTCCTTTTATAATATAGTAGATGAAACTTCCCATTCGTTTGACTAACTTAATCACATTCCAAGTTTAACTTTATGCTATTAAACTACTCAAAATAGTTATGGCTAAAATGAATAAAGTGAAATGGAAAATGAGTAATCACTAGAAAGAGCTCTACTAAAGGCGGCATTAGAAAAGGGTTCCTTTAAAATCGCCTTTAAAATAGGCCCAGAACTATTTTTGAGTTCGGAAATTCCTCTCGGTTAATTTTAAAGGCGGTTCCGCCTTTAGAACCACCTTTAAAATAGGCCAAGAACCATTTTTGAGTTTGAAAATGCATTCTTAGGTCATTTTTTTTCATACAGAACCACCTTTAATGGGTTGAAACTCATATTTAGTCATTTTAAGTTGGCCCAAACTGTGGGCTCGGCTTACTTTCTCCCACATTTTCATTTTTCCCTTTTCAAACCCTATTCCCGTCCAGATTTCTCTCCCCACCTCCGCTGCCTCACCCTCCCTCCGTCGCTCAGCCCTCCGCTCCACCGCCGACGCCACTTCTCCGCTCCACCGCCCACGCTACCCTCGTGTAGGGTTCTCCGACGTTTCACCTCCCACGCCAACCCTTCGACGGCTCCACCGCTCACGCCACCCCTCCGCTCGTCTCACAACCTCCGACGATCGCTAGAGATTGCTTCTGCTGCGTCGATCCAGGGCCTCCACCACCGCCGCCGAGTCGATCTCCACCATCGCTGTCGAGCCGAGCTCCTCCAATGCTTGATCAAGTCCGCCACAAAGTTGAGCCCCACCACCGTCGTTGAATTCCGCCGACGCTCAAATTCCTCCACCGCCGCCGCTGAATTCCACCACCGCCGCTGAATTCCGTTGAGCTCCACCACTGTTGATGTATTTTTGTTTAATAATTGTTACTGGACTCTTTCAGTTGTTGTTTTATTGATTTGTTCTGTTGATGATTTATGTTCTTGTGTTATGTTGTGTTCGGTGCGTTCTGGGTTTTCTTCGCTGCCGGCAGCTATTTTTTTGGAAGGTAAGAAAGAGTTTCCGAGTTTGGAAACTGTTTCTGATCTTTAAAGGCAATTTTATTGCCTTTTTAAAGGTAATTTTTAACCGCTTTCGTTGGCGTTTTAAAGGCGGTTATTGGAACTGTTTTCTGTTGAAGGACGATGGAAGGCGGTGTCAGAAAAGGCACAATAAAAGTATCTTTAATAGGCCTTTCCTACACTAGTAAATCTAAAAATGGATCATATTCAGTTGATAACTTTCTTTTCTTAAATTTTAAAGGTTTTCATATAACATCTCTCTATATTTGATTAACCATTTTTTGCTAAATTCTAAATTCTCTAAATTCGATTGGTTTGAACGTATATCGATGCAAAATACCGGTGTTCGGAAGAAAAAACAATAAATAATGCACGAAATTAATCATGCGCGCAGAAGGAGATTTAGTTGGAAGGATTGTTGCAGATTCATTGTCGGGCAGGTGGTTTGTGGAATTCATGATGGATTTGCATATTCTTCTAAATCGCCACTACCATGGATAGGGCGGTGGATCTAGAAAATTTAATTTGTTCAATCACAATTTAATTTTATGTCTCTGCCTTTGAAGACATTTTTAAATTGGCAAAGTATTTGGAAATACGATCTTTCCATAAACTTATGGAAAGACGGGGTTTAACTATAATAATAAAAGGTAAAAGGTCTTTGTTGCAATATTAAAGTTTTATTATGCAACGTGTAGTAGTT
>JAULKM010122668.1:0-20718 GCA_032355605.1 Rubia tinctorum | reverse complement strand
TAAAGAACAAATTTTGCATTGTATCTTGCATCATCAAAGCTGGTTCATTGACTATGAATTAGTTATCCATGGCTACGAGTGTATGCTCGATTTCAGCTTAGTATATCAACAATTTGTATGATAGTATATTTGCTGTAGTCCTACATATTATCTCAATCCGGAGTCTCCTAATTAACAGAGTTGCTGTTTTTGTGTAGGAATTTTTAGAAGGTGCTGGCTTTCTGAATGCCAACTGCCAATTCGAACCATCATTTGAGTGTGACTCAGTATACTGACGGTTTTTCTTGCCTTTTGTAGTGACTTGGATCCTCGGTTGCAAGGTCAACTCAAGAAGTATCTAGAAGGTAGGGGAATTGGAGAGAGCCTTTTTAAGTTTCTTATTTCTAGCCTGCGGCAGAAGGAGCAGCGCCAGTATGTCAACTGGTTGCAGATACTGGAATCTGCAATAAATTATCACGTAGACGACTAATGCTACCAATTGATTATAAGGTGTATTAACTGTGAGTAATGTTTGAGCACAAGAAGTAAATGTTTGGAAAACGATTATTTTTATGAACTCGAGCCTTTAAAATCTCTAGTCCACTATATATATATATATATATTTTATGAAAATAGCTTTATATATCAGGAAATTAGATAGTTGCATAATGCCTTCCGATGTAGGAAGCATGGTTATGTTCTTGTACAAGTAGGCTTCTACTTACTTTTAATATGTTTACATAAATATAACCAGAAAAGAGCCCTATTTTAACTTGGATTACGAACTCCATTTGTTTTGTTATTTATAACACACTTACTATAAATAAATGTTTTCTTTTATTTGATATTTTTTCAATTCTTGGTAAAATTCCTTCAATTTCATCCACTCACTCTACTTTTTACTTTTACATTCAATTTCATTCACTCATTTTCTTCACCTAAATCCAAACGGCTAAACTTATGGTGCCATAAATAGAAAACAGAGTGGGTACATTATTTCATATAGCAGCATTTTGGCTAAGAATAGCTCATCTCAACTCCACTGGATCAGTTATGCTCCCCATTCTCCGAAAAGCTGCCACTGTCCTTAGGGTGTGTTGACACAATTGAGATTATAAACAAAGTTGACTTTTAGATTCTATGTGAGAATAAGTAGTTGAAAAGCAAAAATCTTTTAATGTTTGGTAAATTAGGTTATAAGTGCCCTTTTAATGTTAAAAGCAGTTGGAAGTGTTGGGTAAATTTAAAAATAAAAGTGCTTTTAATTTACAAATTGACTATTTTAAACATGTATTTTAATTTGCTAACATTTCATATCCCAAGAATATCCTTCAAGAAACTACCAAAATCTAGCTGTCCTTGCCAACTAAACTATAAGACTTCTGAAACCAGATAATTCAACACATACATTAATCCTTCGCAACTTTGCTTCATTGTTATTTTTAGATTCAAACTGGTTTTCTTCCTATCTGTTAGAACTACCAAAAAAAAAAAATACAAAAATAAGACAAGACAAGCTATTGGAGGATACACTATTGTTAGCAGTTTCGTAGATTTTTCAATTTGGAAGAAAATAATCAACTGGATATATGCTTGTAATACCGAAAGAACTCAAACATTTTGCATGCTTTGAGGTTAACAATCATAAAGTTCCTATTACTCCCTCTCTTTAAAAGAGTAAGACACACTTTGTTTTTTTATTATGACACATTCCATTTATACTATGGTTTAAGGTATTGTGAGCCATTTATTTTACTTTTTTTCCTTTGAAATGAATTTGAACCACACAATTAATATATTTTTAATCCCTGTGCAATAATTTGAAGTGCCATATTCTTTTAAACAGAGGGAGTATTGATAATGGCTTTTCTTTTGAGCGCATTTGTTACACTATTAGATATGTTTTTAAGGAGTTAAAAGCAACATTTTTTTTACTTTGTAAGGTTGTAGATTAGCAAATATACTCATTCTCCTGGTACATATAACACAATCATGGGAAATGGCTAACTTTTCCAAAAATACATTTCAAGAAATAAATACATTTATAACCCTAACTTTAGCATAAAAGTGCCAATATAATCCTGCAATTTCAAAAAGTGCCAATTTAACCCCGACTAATCATTGTATGTGCTAATCTAATCCTAACTTTCGAAAATTTTGTGTTGATATAGCCAAATTCCCGGATTACGGCGTTGACCCATCAAATTCCGACAATGACAATAAGTAAAATGACGGAAATACCCTTACTCTCTATCTTCTTCTTCACTGCTTCATTTCTTCTTAAGAACTCGCCTCCAGCGCCATCGTGCTTCGCCTCCACCGCCGCCGTTCTCTGCCGCCTCCCTTCTTTGCCGTGGCCGCAGCGATGCTCTGTCATCCTCTCCCCTTCCCCGTCACCACCCTCCTCCCCCTCTCCTCCCCTCGCGGTTCCTCCTCCCTCCCCACCACTGCATTGGAAACCTTAACCTCCGCCACCCTCTCCCCTCAACCTCCGCCACCCTCTCCCCTCAACCTCCTCATCTCTACCGTCGGCCACCATCACTCGCCGCCGTCTTTGCCATCAGTCAACCCTAAACCCTAAACCCAATCCAGTGTCGGCCACCACCAGCCAATCCTAAATCCTAAACCCAGTGCCTCCACTAGCTGTTCCTCCTCTTTCCCCCTCCCCTCCCCACCGTCGTCGCTTCGGAAACCCTACCCTCCGCCACCCTCTCCCCTTAACTGCCGACCACCACCGCTCGCCGTCGTCTTTGCCATCAGCCAACTCCAAATCCTAAACCCAATCCAGTGCTGGCCACCACAGGCCAACCCTAAATCCTATACCCAATCATCTAATTACTGCCGAGAAGAAAAAAAGATAAAAACAAGAGGGACCGCGAAGGGGGGGGGGGGGAGAGGTCGTTTCAGAGAAGTAATTTGAGAGAAAACCCTCGTTACCACCGTGCTCTCCACCACAATGCCAGCCCTTTGATTTTGAAGGCATTGTCAGAGAGAAAATGTTTGCAAGAACAAAGGAGGAAAATCATAATGACTAGATGAAAGAGTGGCGTTTTCCGGGAAGAAAGGAAGAAAATTGGGAAGAGAGGGAAAGAAAGGAAGAAATGAGCAAAATCAGAATCAGAAGAAAAGTTTGGCATTTTTAAAAATTCTGTGGCAAATTTGTCATTTCACCTGATTCCGGCCATATAATGGTTGACAAAAAAAATCAACCAAGTGAAGGGTTATATTGACAACTTTTCAAATTGCAGGGTTATATTGTTACTTTCAGCTATTTTAGCACTTTACTCTAAATTTTAATATAACTAAATAGAGACATTTTCCACAATAACTTCCCCTACTGTTTATCTTCACATATAGGTTGTGTACTGATAATGTATGGGCCTAACGACCCAATAACTAGAGAGAAAATAGGGACGAGTGACCTGTACACTCAGGGACGCTACCTGGGCATAAGGTCAGGCAGGTAGCATTTTGATGGGCGTTGATGGGACAGCTCCAGTCCCATCAGCCACTAAACTAAATATAATGAGGAAGAGTGTAAGACACGAGGTAAGATTTTCCAATCAGTCTACTATTTAATTAGATACGTTTCTACCTGGCTTCCATGGCTAACAGGAGCGTCAGAGCAGGCACTATTACATGAAAACATTAAGTGACAAAGGAATATGAATGCATACTTGTCTAAAGGACAAGTGGGAAATTGTTGGAATAATGTCCTTTAGTCAATGTGCATTTTCCATATATAGTTGGATGATTAATGACGGAGATAATTAATTCAGTTATTTTGAGTGATCAGAATGTTTAACTGGAAGCCGCTTTCGATCAGCTAACATCAATTATATTGGGCTTGCAGCTTATTATGACTGAACCTATATGGTGCAATTGGATAAAAGAAATGACTATTAGGCTAGGAGCCCAGATAGTATTTATATGAGAATTGATTTTAGAACTCATTAAGTCTGATTGGGCTAGACCCAAATTGACTTGGATTAGGGTTTCTTGGATTAATGACCATTCTGTGTAAATAGATATTTTTACAGAAATGTTGAGCATCAGATTATTAGAACCTTGGTTGTTTCAGACGGAAGAAACCATAAACTAATCCAATCATTCTCAGAAAATAAACCTCACCGTAAAGAGAAGAAGAAAGACCGGGTCTTTGCTTGCTGATCAACGTTCTAAGATGATGACGGTGTATGATGGAGATCCGGATATGACTACCACCATATATGAAGACAGCTGCATTGAATGCTTTGATTGATCGCCTTCATGATGAAGAACTTAAGAAGAAGTCAGCAAGGTCTTGGATTACATATTAAAGTTTGTCGATTACCTGAAGACATTATGAAGAACACTATACTCTTTTTCCCATTGGGTTTTTTTTAATGAGGTAGTGTGATTATTATAACATTAATTTTATTTTGGGTTTTGGACTAACAAATTTCGGCCCTGTAGGCCTTATGGAACTGTTCGAAAATAATGACAGTCTATTAGGGTTTACCATATTTAGTTTTATTCTGATTAAAATTAGATTTGGTAAGATTAGATAAGGTAATATTTTCCAGTCTAATTCTAGACAGGGTGCGGCCGAGATTTAGAAGAGTAGGATTTGAGTTTTGGTATTTTAGTTAGATATGGTTTTAGCTTCCTTAAGCTGCCATGAGATTGATTTAGATTCTGATTGTGATTATTGTTTAAGATTGGCCAAATTTTACCTCTTTTTAAAGAGGGTTCAGCTGAGTTTTCTAACACAATATTTTTATCAATCAAATATTCAGAATTTTGAGTTCTTCTCATTATCTTCATTGTTGCTTAATCCTGCTGGTTAATTAAGTTTCAATCTCCTTTGTAAGTGTACCCTGCGGTCTAGACGCTTATAGAGAAACCTTGTGATCTAAACATGCGGGCTATTTAGAGAGCAAGTCGGAGTTGAGAGTATCCTGCGGGCTAGACGCTGTAATTTCTTGTGTTTATTCTAGGTGTGGCCGAAATCCTAGTTTAAACAAAGATCCAATTTTTCGCAATCCAGAGTCTTCGCAAGGAGATTCATATCACTTAGTATGATTTTTTATTTTTGGAAAATATCTTGAAATGTTAGATTACTTTCATGTATAAAATTCACTAACAACAAGTGGTTAAGTCCATGTTTTCTAGGTTGCACTTTATTTGTAATGTTCTAGCATTTTTTATTTCATTCTCTACACTAACCACTCATAACTCTTATTAATGCACACATAATTAACCTTTCATGTAAAACATTAGCACAAATAGTCTTTGTTAAAGAAAACATGGAGATTTTGGATCTAAAAAGAATTGTTGTTCGTGATATATTTTCCACACTTGCTTCATTAGCACTATGTGTCATGCAAAAATAGTGCCAACGGTGAAATTTCGCAACAATCGTGCCAACACAAACTATAACGGATCACTATGCTTAATGCAAAAACAGTGTTAACAATGTAATTTGTGCAACAATCGTGCCAACACAACATAAAATATTTAGCAACTAAAATAACTTTCATCTTGTTAAGATCTTATCAAACTTACTAATATCTATTCAATCTCTCTAATATAACGGCCAAACCACACTGTCGACAAAGACCCTACCGAGTGTACCTCGAGTCCTACCATCGTATAAACCGAGTTGGCCAGCTTCCTGGCTCGAAACTATCATGAGCAAAAAAATCAAGAAGCAGAATCTCGAAGCCATCATGGCAGCTCCAACTTCTATTGCTTATCCGGTCTCGAATGTGGAGAATCACAATCATGTCGATGACCCCTTCCGTGCATCCACCACTTCCTTCCATGGTGAGAGCTGGACCTCGATGCAGAATGGTGTGAGGAATAAGTTAGCTGATATCAATGTGTTGATGCAGGGTTAGATGTAGTACAAGAGAGCTAAATCACCTAGCTGTTTTGTGCTTTTGGAAAATACTTTTATGAGGGATTACAACAATTTATTTTAAAAATAAATAGAAAATTTCAAAAGTATGAATTGAATTGCACTCAAATTTATACAATTTTGAAAGAGTAATAATCGTAGTTTCAACATATACATCCACTCTGTATGAACCAACTATTCAATAACAATTGATGAATGACCAGAAAATGCACGAACATACCATCTTTTAGGTTTGTCAAATTAAGGTTTAGACAATCTCCGCACAAATTGTTCATTATAAATATAATCTATCATACAAGATCATTACTATCAACAAGCAATTAAGTGCATGATTTCTAGGTGTCACATTTTTTTGCAATTGTGACGAAGTTTTGCCGTTTTAGACTTTTATTTTCGTTTTCTTTTCTCTCAGAAATAATAACTCAAATGTACTTTCGACAAAGCACCCATTAGATGCACCTCGAGCCCCTCCGTACTGCAAGCTAGGTTGGCAAGCGGGTGCTCCTCGAAGGCCACACCAAAACTCCAATGATAACACATTTTGATCCTTTCCCAAAAAAATTTGAGGGATCTTAAACGGATGAACTGTGATCCAGAGCTTGATTTTCCAATCTCACTACAAGCTGAATAGGTGCTAGATGTGGTGCCTCTTCAGGACGTGGAGGTCCAACGCACTCTAAACAATCAGAGTCCGACCTGAGGCCTTAGGTCTAGTTTTTATGAATGTTTTGGAAAGAAAATAAATACTAAGAAAATCATACTTTTTAGATAAGCGTACTCCTCATTAATGTGATTGAAGTGTTTTATATCTCAGCATTTTCATTTCTCTCGTGATTTTAGATCTAGCAAAAAATACTTTTAATCAATTTGAATTTATATTAGTATAATGTTTTATTTTTAGAAAAGATCATGAAATGGTAGATCACTTTCATGTATACAAAATTTACTAACAACAAGTAGTTAAGTCCATGTTTTCTAGGTTGCACATTATTTGTAAACGTGACAATTTGTTTTAATGTTGTAGCCTTTTCTTTTTTATTTAATTTTGTCTCCACTGATCACTAATAAACTCTTATTAATGCATCCATAATTAACCTTTCATGTATAGCATTAGCACAAATAGTCTCTGTTTAAGAAATTATGGAGATTATGGATCTAAAAAGAATCGTTGTTCGTGATTTATTTTCCACACTTCATTTGCACCGTGCATAACACGAACTATAACGGATCACTATGCTTCATGCAAATATAGTGCTAACGTTTTAATTTGTGCAACAATCGTGCTAACACGAACTATAATGGATCGCCATGCTTCGTGCACGAACATTGCTAACAATGTAATATGTGCAACAATTGTGCCAACACAACAAAAAAGAATTAGCAACTAAAATAACTTTAATCTTGTTAAGATCTTATCCAACTTATTAATTAATTTAATTAGCTTTTATCTCTCACATATAACGGCCCAGCCACACTTCCGTCGAAGTCCCCACCAGATATACCTCGAGCCCTACTGTCGTAAAAGCAGAGTTGGCCAGCTTCTTGGCTGGAAACCAGCATGAGCAGAAACCCAAGAAGCAGAAGCTCGAAGCCATCATAGCAGCTCCAACTTCTATTGCTTATCTGATCTCGAGTGTGGAGAATCACAATCACCTCGATGAATCATTCTGTGCATCCAACACTTCCTTCCTTGGTGAGAGCTGGTCCTCGATGCAGAATGGTGCAATCAATAAGCCACTTGATATCATTGTGTTGATGCAGGGTTAAATGTAGTACAAGAGAGCTGAATTAGCTACCTGTTTCGTGCTTTTGGACAAACTTTTATGAGGGATTACAACAATTTATTTAAAAGTAAATAGAAAATTTCGAAAGTATGAATTTAAAGGAAATCAAATTTATACAATTTTGAAAGAGTAATAATCGTAGTTTCAACATATACATCCACTTTGTATGAACCAACTATTAAATAATAACTGATGAATGACCAGAAACTACATGTACTTACCATCTTTTAGGTTTGTCAGATTAAGGTTTAGACAATCTCCGCACAAATTGTTTATTATAAATATAATCCATCACACAAAATCATTAGTATCAACAAGCAATTAAGTGCATGATTTCTAAGTGTCACATTTTTTTTGCAATTATGACGAAAATTTTACCGTTTTAAACTTTAATTTCATTTTATTTTCTCTTAGCAATAATAATTCAATTGCACTTTCGATGAAGCCCCCACTGGATGTACCTCGAGCCCCTCCATCTTACAAGTTGGGTTGGCAAGCGGGTGCTCCACGAAGGCCAAACCAAAATGCCAATGATAGCACATTTTGATCCTTTCTCAACAAATGTGAGGGATCTTGAATAGATGAACCATGGTCTAGAGCCTGCTTTTCCAATCTCATTGCAAGCTGAATAGGTGTCGGATGGTGTGCCTCTTCAGGACTTGGAGGCCCGACGCACTCTAAGCGATCAGAATCTTACCCGAGGCCCTAGGTCTGGTTCTTATGAATGTTGGGGAAAGAAAATAAATACTAAGAAACTCATACTTTTTAGAAAGTTGTACTCCCCACTGGTGTGATTGAAGTGTTTTATATCTCAGTATTTTCATTTCTCTCATGATTTTAGATCAAACAAAAAATATTCCTAATCATTTCAATTTATATTTGTGCAATGTTTTATTTTTGGAAAAGATCATGAAATGTTAGATTACCTTTCATGTATACAAAATTTACTAACAACAACTGATTAAGTCCATGTTTTCTAGGTTGCACATTATTGGTAAACATGACAAAATTTTATAAACCTAGCCTTTTCTTTTTATTTCATTTTCTCTCCACTAGCCCCTCAGAAACTCTTATTAATGCACTTATAATTAACCTTATATGTATAAAATTAGCACAAATAGTGCATGTTTAAGAAAACATGGAGATTATGTATCTTAAAAGAATTGTTTTTCGTCATGTATTTTCCACATTTACATCATTTGCACAGTGCATAACACGAAATATAACGGATCACTATACTTCGTGCAAAAACAACCATGCTAACAGAACATAAAAGCTTTAGAAACTAAAATAAATTTAATCTTGTTAAGATCTTATCAATCTCATTAATATCTTATCAATCTCATTAAGTAATTTACTTTTTTTTTAATGTCCTTATACCATTGCCTCATCTTCTGTCATCCCGCCCTCTATTGCAATTTGCACATTTTGTTCTAGACATTCTTTCACTAGCTCGATATCCGATAAGGCATAACCCCCATGACTCAAACGGTGGGGAATTACATTCTTCGTGGCAGTCCTTTGTTTATCTTCCCTTAGACCCTAAGTTAGTATGCTAGTTTCATGTTATCACTATAGACATTTTATCTAATTAATCACACTAATAATTTGAATATTTTATTACTAACAATATCATTATTCTCCAACGCCCTTTTCTTGTGAAAATATGGGGATTTTGAACCCAAAAATAATTTTTGTTCGTGATGCATTTGCACACTTACTCCATTCGCACAATTCTTAACGGACATTATAATACACTAAGTGTAGTAATTACAATAGAGAGAAATGAATAACAATATTAATTGAAAATAATCAGGTAGGGAAAAATAAAATGCGAAAATTGTGCTAATAATGTGTTTCATGCAACAACTGTGCCAATAATGTGTTTCGTATACAACATGAATATTTTAGCGAGTTTATAAATGGAAGGCATTTGATGGATGTTTTTTTACTATAAATAATTTATGAAATATATGAGGATTAAAATGATTTACTTAGAATAAATTTACATATTAAATTTACCTTTAACCTAGTTGTTGAGTCATATAAACAACCAACGTTAAAGTAGATTTAAATAAAAGCAAAAGATGAAAAGCAATCAAAAACTATTACGGAGGATTAATTACAATAATTAATCTCAAAAGTAAATAGTAAAATTTGAAAGTATGAACATACATACTTTATGAGGGATTACAACAATTTATTTTAAAAGTAAATGGAAATTTTCAGAAAGAGTAAAATCATAGTTTCAACTTACACCTTCACTTTGTATGAACTAACTATTCAATAAAAATTGATGAATGACCAGAAAATGCACACATGTACTATCTTTTAGGATTTGTTTTATTAAGGTTTAGACAATCGTCGCACGGATTTTTCAGTAAAAGTATGATTCGGCACACAGAGTCATTACTATCAACAAGTTATTAAGTGCATAGTTTTTAGGTGTCACGTTTTTTTGTAAACGTGACAAAAGTTTTAATGTTCTAGACATTTCTTTTCCTTTTTTTAATCTCTCAGACATAATGGCTCAGCCACACTTCTATCGAAGTACCCACCAAATGTACCTAGAGCCCTGTTGTCATACAAGCCGAGTTAGCCAGCTTCTTGGCTGGAAGCCAGCACGAGCAGAAAGCCAAGGAACAAAAGTCTGAACCCATCATTGCAGCTCCAACTTCTAATGCTTATCCGGTCTAGAGTGTGAAGAATCACAATCATGTCGATGACTCCTTCTGTGCATCCACCACTTCCTTCCATGGTGAGAGTTGGCCCTCGATGCAGAATGTTGTGAAAAATAAGATATCTGATATCAATGTGTTGATGCAGGGTTAGATGTAGTACAAGAGAGCTGAATCAGTTACTTGTTTAGTGCTTAGGATATTTTTTTAGGTGTAAACGTGTTTTACCTTTATATTTAATTTAATCGTTGTGATCTTAGAACTGGTGGAAGTGACGGTAGACATTCTATATCTTCGTTGTCCCTTTCTCTTTGAATTTGTGAATAATTTCTTAGCAATCCCACAAGAAACCTGCAAATTTCTCTTACATTGTTAGCATATTTTAGTGCCTTGTGTTTGATCCCCCATTGTGAGAAAGGATAACATCAATATCCATGGTTTCTAGACCTTGACTCTATCAAGGGAAACCTATTGACAAATCGGTTTTGTGCAAAGTTGGAAGCAAAATTGATACATTCTTCTTGATGTAGTCTCATGTGCTATTTTGAATCAACGACCATCATACACTTGAAATATTGGTTGATTTTGTTATTCGAGATGCATTTGCCACACTTGCTTCGTTTGCATCATGCATAACACAAACTAGCAAACCGTTCTCACGGTATTCAATAGTATAAATTTAATGGCACTCAAATTTATACAATTTTGATAGAGTGATAGTCGTATTTTCAACATATACATCCATTCTCTATGAACCAACTAGTCAGCAACAATTGATGAATGACCAGAAGATGCATGCACGTACCATCTTTTAGGCTTGTCTGATTAAGGTTTAACCAATCACCGCACAGATTTTTCGTTAAAAATATAGTCCAGTACACAAAATCATTACTATCAACAAGCAATTAAGTGCATGATTTCTAGGTGTCACACATTTTTGCAATTGTGACAAAAGTTTTACCATTTTAGACTTTTATTTTCATTTTCTTTTCTCTCGGCTATAAAGCTCAGTTACACTTCTGATGAAGCCCCCACTAGATGTATCTCGAGCCCCGCTGTTGTGCAAGCTGGGTTGGAAAGCGGATGCTCCCCGAAGGCCACACCAAAACGACAATGATAGCAAATTTTGATCATTTTCTGACGAATATGAGGGATCTTGAACGAATGAACCATGGTTCGAAGTCTAATTTTTCAATCTTAGTGCAAGCTGAATAGGTGTCGGATGTGCTACCTCTTTAGGACCTAGAGGTCTGATGCACTCTAAGCGATCAAAGTCCGATCTGAGGCCCTAGGTTCAGTTGTTATGAATGTTATGGCAAGAAAATAAATACTAATAAAGTCATACTTTTTTTTAATATCGTACTCTCTATTTGTGTGATTTAAATGTTTCATATCTTAGTTTTTTCATTTCTCTCGTGATTTTATATCTGGCAAAAAATACTCTTAATCAATTTGAATTTATATTTGTGTAATTTTTTATTTTTGGAAAATATCACGAAATGTTTTCAACAAGTGGTTAAGTCCATGTTTCATATATACAAAATTTAATAACAAGTGGTTAAGTCCATGTTGTCTAGGTTGCACATTATTTGTAAACGTGACAAAAGGTTTAATGTTCTAGCCTTTTAGTTTTATTGTATTTTCTCTCTACTAACCACTATGAAACTCTTATTAATGCACTCATAATTAACCTTTAACGTATAACATTAGCACACATAGGTCTTTGTTTAAGAAAACATGGAGATTTTGGATCTAAAAAGAGTTGTTGTTTGTGATGTATTTTCCACACCTCGTTTGCACCATGCATGATACGAACTATAACAGATCACTATGCTTTGTGCAAAAAAAAGTGCTAACAATGTAATTTGTGCAACAATAGTGCCAACACGAATCATAACTGATCACCACCCTTCGTGTAGAAATGGTGCTAACAATGTAATTTGTGCAAAAAATTGTGCCAACACAACATAAAAGATTTGGCAACTAAAAAAATCTTGTTAAGATCTTATCAAAATTATAAATTAATTTACTTAGTTTTTAATGTTCTTATACCAATTAACTTTTGTTATTCGATACTGATAATTTTAGTTAGTTTTTATAACAATTTAAAAGGATGACTAATAAAAAGCATCACGGAAAAAAATCATACCCGATCGACAACATATAGATTTATAACTAATCATCACCAACAACAAAGAGGTGCTTAAATTTATAGTATACAATCAAAATTCACAAAAAAAACCTCACAAAGCACCCACTTTACCCATTGCAAATCATGATAAAATTCTCGTTGTTGTCATCGTCTCCGTAGTATGAAGTTTTGGAGCAGATGCTTTCTTTCCGTTGTCGATCCGTCCTGTCACCGCTTCGTCCTGTCATCGCCTCGTACCGGCATCGTCGCCATCATCGCTTCCTCTCCATCATCCTAGCGGGGTTTGTATCTCGCCTTCATCAGTTCTGTTGTAGCTGTGGGCTAGAGATTGAATCGATAAGAGAGAATTTAGTTGTGGGGTTAAAGATGAAACCAGTTGAATTTGGGTTAGAGAATGAGGATTGGCAACAATGTTTGGAGATTGAGAGGTGCTTTGAATTGAAAGATTTGAAGAGCAGGGCAGCAATAATATTGATGTTTTGGTTTTTTTGCCTTAGCTGATTTGTTGTTTTAAGGAAAAATAAATTAGAGTTTCGTTGTTTGGGCCAACTCAGGCCAAAATTAAATGAGAGTTTTTTTTGTTAATTTTTAACAAGGGTAACCTTGTCTTTTGGCTATCAATATTTCTTGTAAAATTTCTAAATTTAGAAAGTATGCCGCTTATGGTGTGACAGACCAAAAAGAAAAGTATGTTTCTTATGTTGGGATGGAGAGAGTAGGATATTCTATTTTTTCCGATTTCAAGCATATGGAAACTAGCCTAGGTTGTAAACCAGGTCAGTTCCAAAAGTGTTGATTGTTTCATGAACTCAGAAATTAATATCAGAATCGAACATACACATTTCTTAGAAAAATAGTTATGGGGACGGGGTTTTAAGGATTCTCATTAAATTTTTTCATTGAGTATAAATTGACAAAATAAGAGCATTTTACAACAAAGTCTTACCCAAAGATTGTAAAGATTACATAATCTCAAAAATCTCTTATGATAAAGAAGATAAAGACTATACTCAATCGGTATTTTCTATTCGTGTACGTTATTACAGTAGCTGTCGTACCTAATTTTTCTAGACTCAACCCAATTCACATGTAATCTAGAGGTTGCCGCACAAATTCTCCATTCATCGGAGAAGGAACCAGTTGAACATCACTGGAACCTGGTGAAAGCTTAATAAATTGGATTGTAATCAAATGTGAAAGAAAAAGAGAAGAAGAAGAAAGAAATAAAATTTATGGCCGTAGAAAGTATTGACTATGAATTGCCTTCATATACTTTCCCGTTTCACAATTAATTTTCAATTTGTTTTTGGCTTAATATTTTGTGGAAACTGATGTACCACCCTTTATAAGATTTACACGAGTGATGTTATAAATAGTTTTAAAAAGTAGCAAATAATAATAAATATGGGGATCAATGAGGGTAAATTTGATACACTAAGGCTGTGTTCTCTGAAACTTATCTGATCTGAAATGATTTGATTTTAACTAAACTGAGCAAAAAATATGTGTGTGAAAAATATTAATGTATGACTAAATTAAATAAAAAATTACAAATTAAATTTACACTAACCTGAACTAACTGAAATACAAATAAAATCTAGAGAACATGGTCTAAATATTATAAATATTTTATACATAAGATATTATTTTTGGAATGGACTAAAAAGAAGACTAGGAAATGATACCTGAGCCGGAGGAAGTATGATTTTTGTTACCAATGATGTCAGTATTTGAAATTAAAATACTAATCATTACCAATGATTTTAGGAAAATTCATTGTACATATTTTAATGATATTCAATTACTCATGAATATAGTACTTCCTTCGTCCCACCTTAAATTATCGTTCAATCATTGCACACCGTTTGAAACACATGTTTGACCATTAATATGTTTAACTATGTATAATAACGGCAAATAAAAAGTTATTTTTTAGAAACTACTTGTTGCGACGAATTCAACAATATCACATACGATAATATTATTTCTTATATATCTATTCAAATATGCGGTCAAACTTTGATAAAGAATAGTGACATAAAATTAGGGGGTAATTTAAGTTGGGACAGAGGGAGTATGTAAGTTATCTGCTAGATATAGTGAAATATATAATAATATAAGGGAGTGTTTAGTTGGGGTGGATCAGAAAAAGGGAAAGAGAATATGAAATCTAGATTCCGCTAGTTAGTGTTTGGTTTGGGTTTTTTATCATTCCCTTTCCCCATTTCTTGTTTTACAATTCTCCCAATTGGAGGTAACGTGATTCTTTGGTCTTACCCTGAGACTGAGATTATGTCTCTCCTCTTTGTAGCATTCCACTAATTTTTCATTTTCCTCTTTGTTTTTTCAACGCCAAAACAAGATTATAATTTATATTTATTATCAAAATAAAAATTACAAAATTATGATTATGCTTTCAATTAAAATATTATTTTTTGTATTGTATAGGTCGAATTTAAATGAAACTATAATTTTTATATGAACTCTTTTTAAGTAAAAAATTGTTTTTAACTTTTTACAATGAATAATAGTCATATTATTTTATAATTATATAATATAAATAGTAATGTTATACTTTAACTTAATTAAATTTAAGGCAAAATATATTTTTTACGTAAAAAATAATTTAAAATCTTACTTTTCGAGTTATACATGGGGTGGAATATTATTAAATTAATATTTATATAATTTTCATAAAAATAATATTATTTCATAAAAATTATTATATTGTAGAGGTTAGCTAAACAAATTGAATATTTTACCGCTGTCCTTCCCAATGAAAAGACAATATGTGAAATTTTAATTTGGTTCTGTTGCTTTTGATAAAGGTGCTGATATATAGGTGTAATATGGTTCTCGATGTTTAATAATAAATGTTTCATTTATAAAATATAATTATTTTATTAGAAAAATATTTATGTGTTGATGGATACAATACATTATGTCATCATTTTTTATGTTTTTCAAATAATGTTATTCAGATGTTCATTTTTAAAAGATTTACATATGTGATTTTTTAACATCATTATTAGAATATTTGAAATCAATCTGTTGCATGTGATATGAAGTTTAAAAATACGTAAAAATGACAATATGTAAATAAAATATTTATGAAAATTATAAATATATTTACATATTTTTTTAGTCACATACAACATATTAATAAATTAAAAATTATTAAATACATAATTTATATTAAATATTTTTATATGAACTAGATATGATAGTAATTCATGAAATACTTTTATATTTTTAGCAGATTTGATAATGTGAAATAATTTATATTTATTTATGATATTTTATAAAAAAATGCTATAAATTAATATTTGTTGCCTTAGTGTGAACCAAATAGTAACAAAGGGAATGGGAAATAATTTGATTCCCTTTCCACAATTGAACCAAACAAAATTTTAAAAATAGGGTTATTCTTTTCCTTTTTCTTTCCGGGTTTCTTCCATTGTATTTTAAGAGTTAAAACAAGTAAAAATGTGTATTTGAAGAGTCCGACTCTTGAAATACGGTATTTCCACAAGTTATGGAAAAATCAAGGTTTAAACTGCAAATTAGAAGAAATCAACATAAAATTTCCAGGTTGCATTAATCGGGTCATAAACTTTTAACCATTACACGTTGCATAATAAATTTTTGGGAAAAATCCTAAAATAATCCTATTAAATTTTAAAAGTGCAGAAATCACCTTGTAAAATCTGAAACAACAATTCTAACCCTATGTTTTGGAAAAATGTGGAGATATAACCAAATTACACTATTCCGGCATTGACTAAATGAATTCAGGCGTTGACCTAACCAAAAACACAAAAAAATACCCCTAGTTTTAAAACTAAAAATTTAATGACCATTATACCCCTGGACTTTGCCTCCGGTCAGCGACGGTCAACTTCGGTCAACGGTGGACCGCCACCGGCTGATGGTGGACGAGTTAGATCAATTCTTTTATTAATAATAAGATAGGGTTAGATAAGTACTTTAATAACAAATACATGGTTAAATTAGCATTTATCTAAAAAAGATAAGCTCATATCAGTACTATAATTAAAAAAACATCGTTTTGAAGAGAGTCCACTCTTTATAAATATGTATTCATTACAACTTCATGTTTTTTTAAAAATAAGGTAGATTTCATTAATCATTGGTAAAGTGCAACTTCACAATCTAATGTATGATAAATATATTTATAATTTGTATGTTAATTTCTAATTAATTTTCAACACTCCCTCTATTCTAGATAAATTGGCACATTTTGACTTTTGCAAGTCAACTAAATCAATTTTCAACTACTTTAATATCTTTATTTATGTGTGTAAAAATATATGAAAAATAATAATTTAAAAATATATGTGACGATGAATATAACAACATTTGACATGATAATAGTCTTGCATATATAAAAATAGAATTTAATGATCAAAATTGACTTTGTTTTACTTCCAAAAGTCAAAATATGTCAATTTATCTGGGACGGAGGGAGTATACAAATTAGGCATCCATTATGAAAATTTAATTATGTCCCTAACAGTATTCGAGTAGCAATATGTACCGATTTCTAATTAGAAATTTATTGAATTTCGTTTATGAATTTCTTTGGGAAAGTATTTACCAAATTCTATTATTTTCGTAAAGAAGGCATACAAATTATAAGTATATTTATGATACAATAGATTATGAAGTTGTAATGAACACATATTTATAAGGAGTGAGTTTTCCTCAAAAATATGTTTTTTATGATAGTGCTGATTTGACCATATCATTTTTACATAAGTGCTGATTTAACCTTATATTTTTTTTACCAAAATTCTGATCTAACCATGTCTTATTAATAAAAGTACTAATCTAACTCGGTCACCATCAGCCGGCAGCGGTCCAATGACAACGACTGGCGTTGACCGGAGGCGTTGACTGGCGGAAGGGGTTGAGCACTTTTTGGAAGGGTAATAATGTCTTTTTATATTTTTCAATTTTTTTCCAAAGGGGTATAATTGTCCTTTTAAATAATTCCAGTCACAATTTGATTTTCAGGGTAAGATTAACACTTTTGACCAAAACATATGGTTATATTTGCACTTTCAGATTTTACAAGGTCATCTATGCACTTTCGACCAAAACATAGGGTTAAAAACACAATTTCTCTAAAATTTTAATATTACAACTAAAAAATCGTTTACATTGAAAATAATTTTCCCCAAGATTTTACTGTATTTAAATGTAATAATATAGAATATAAAAATTATTTTTGAATTTCAAAATTTAATATATATTTTAATAAATATTGTGGATACTGTAAGAAGTATGTGAAGACAGACAGACTAGAGATCTACTTAAAATACAAATACGTTGGGGAGAAAATAAAGTGCACCATTACTAGCAACAGCCTATCAAGGTAACTCGTTTGCATGCATATCGTCCACGTGTAGCTATCGTGGATACTAACAAATCCAGGTGTCGAGCAATCAAATGTTGCAGAAGCCACCTCCTACTTCATCTCCCAAGTTGATTTCTTCTTAACGCCATTATATACCTGCAAAAAGCTTCACATCTCATCTTCATCGCCTTAACCATCAATATGACCAATATCATGTCCGCCAGCGTCTCTGCAATTTCATCCAATCTCATCAGAAAAGCTCTAAAACCACCGCCATCAATCAAACGAATAGCTCCGATTTACAGTAGCCCGTGTTGTCCTTCGGAGCTCCGAGCGATGGCCCGTGGCCCAGGCCCGAACGAGCTACCGGAGGTCCCTACTCCAACACCTCTGCACACGCCGGATGTTCCGCCAGAGGTGACGCGGAGGGATGACGGGGTGGAGATCGATCCGATACCGCTTGAGCTGCCGGTACCGGGATTTCCGGGCCCGCCGAGCCCATCACCGCCAAAGCCTGACGGGCCGGAGTGGCCCAGCCCGTCGCCGCCGGAGCTACCGGAGGTGTTTTCGCCGCGCGGGCCAGACGTGATCCCTCCGAAGCCACCGGAAGAGGTGCCGCCTCGACCGCCGATGATCGACCCGCCGGGTGGGCCCGATTTCATACCTCCAGACCCGCCGGAGCCTGACTTTCCGAATCCGATGAAACCAGATATCCCGCCTCCGATTGTCATGTAGCTCTAGCCAGTGGCAGAACCAAAGGAAATTTTGAGGAGGGCGGAGGAGGGGCTGTTACTGTTCATCAGTGGTGCACCACCGGAGCGGGGGCGCACCGACTCGCTTCCTAGTTCCGCCACTGGCTCTAGCTTTAGACCACGGCTCGAATAATTAAGTACTCTTATGGGAAGTACTTTATTGTGGTAGTAATCCCTCCATTCCTCATTCCTCTATTAATGACACACTTGGATTAATGAGAATTTTTTTAAACACACTTTCTTTTTTGACATTATTCTTTCAATTTTATCCATTCATTCTGCCTTTTACATTATACATAAAATCAATTTCATGAGAGTCATTCTGCGAGACCGGGGGCAAATTACAAATAAATAACTTCTTAAATGTTGAGGGATAATGTTATAATATTTTATTTTTGGGTAGTATTCAAGGAAGTTTAGGGATCTCTTTGCAAATAACAAAAATAGGAAAACTGTCACCTTCCCCGTCAAGCCTTCGTGATTCCGTTTTGATTCCCTGTGTTACAGTTGCTGGATTTGTCGGACTCGATGTACCATTGGAATTCATCGTGGGCTCCGGTAAATTCTTTTGTCGTTCATTGCCGTCAATATCCATCGCACTACGGAGATCGAAATCTTCAAGCGCTACGAAGGTTGCTGTAAAGTCCAGATTTATCTAGTTGGCAATTGGTGAAAGTTATGCAAATATGAAATTGTTGTGTTTGGAGTTTTATGGAAATACATGAAGAAATCCGATGGGATATTTCGTTCATAATGTTTTGATTGGAGAATATATCAATTCCTATATTTATGAGATTTGATTATATTTATGGAATTGGAATTGATTTGAAATATTTAGTTATGGAAAGAGATATTGACGAGATATTTTTCAAGGGATTATATTCGGTAATTCCTATCTCCTAGGGATTTGATTAAAATCAGAATTTGAAATGGAGAAATAAGTATACACGCACTTCAAAATTTTCATGTTGGAACATACTGGAGATTTCAGATTTGACGATAAGAATATTGCGTTGAAATTGGTTTATGGAAACTTGGAGTTTAAACAATATTTAATTCAGCCGAATAGAAGCATAATGGATTTATGGAAAATCCCTATAAATATGGAATTGGATTCATGGAATATTATGTGATATTTGAGACAAGGAAAATCATTTTATTTATGGGATTTGGATATGCTTCAAAGGAGATAAGGAATAGGAATATTATGGAGATAATTATGGAGCATTCCCATCTGCATATGGACTATAAATAGAGGACATTATACGGCTGCAAGACGTGTGAATTTAATTGAGAAAAATCTTTAATTTAGATTTACATTATGTCGAGAAGTTTTGCAAAGAGCCAGATTCTTTATGTTCCAACATACACGACCTGTTTGCTAAAGTTCAGAACATATGCCTTAATTCCTAAGGAGGATGAGATCTAACGTCGACGAGTTTCGAGGTCAGAGGGAGTCTGATCAAGGTGGATCGGTAGCAAGGGGAGATTGCAAAATCCACACGTTTAGAATTAGAAAAAATAAGTATAGTTGTGTGGTGTACTTTGTACTATATTTTTCTGATAGTGGATTTATTCTGAACTGGGCCATGCCACGCAGACGTAGGTGGATTTCACCGAACTGCGTAACCAAGTTGTATGTCTCGCGTTTCATTTACTTTACATAGTTGGTTAAGTTAGACTATGTTGGAACATAAGATTACCAGTTAAGCCAAAAATGGTAAAACCAGTTTTTCAATTGCTGTTCCTGAAGGATCTCGTTGTACGATGAAGGTCATTGTCGTAAAGTCGTTGCGGATGAATTTTTGGAAGATCGATTTCAGTTTGTCGATGCGAATGGAACTGTCGCTATGAAGATCGGTTTTGAATTTTGGATTTTCGAATTTCAGTTTTACTACACATCAACATGAATGGACGCAATGGGAATAATCAAAACCAGCCGCAGACCTCTCCTCCAAAAACCCTTGCAGCAAGTCGTCCCCTTCTTCTTCTTCAATCTTTTTCCCCATCTCCTCCCATTAGGGGAGATGGGGAACAACAGTTTATTTTAATTTATGTTTCTATTATTCAATAAGTGTGAGATTTATCTCC
>JAULKM010122660.1:0-20720 GCA_032355605.1 Rubia tinctorum | reverse complement strand
TTTATCTTCACAACAAGTAGTAAAAGTGTTGAATAGGTTATATGTTCAATGATAGATAGAAGGCTTGGAAGTATAAGTAAATTGCCCCCAAGATCCCGTAATTCGTGTTTAACCTCATTTTAGTGATTGTTGCTTAATTAGTAGATTTGTATTGTTTGATAGTGTAACTTGTCTTTAAATTGATAACTTATAAAAACCAATCCAAAACCCCCCCTCTTTATGTGCTTTTATATATGTGCATATCTTTATATCTAGCGTAGTATTTACCATTATATGAGAAAATGCTTAGGAAAATCCCTTGTCTCCATGGACGGCCCTGACTTGCCATTATCTACTTAGTTGTAGTTAAGAGCACTTTAGGGCTTAAAAATAGTAACTTTGAGAGGTACGACGATGGCCTCCCAGGTTGATTGAAGTTAGGCAATGCATAATTATATATGAGTGATGTTATATGTGTATGGGAACATGATAAGGCTTCATTAACATTTGTTAATTCCGCAAAGGAGAATTTTTCGTATGCATATTGTCCTTACAAGAAGTGCCAGAACATTTCTATCCTTGAAGATGCAATTGGTTTGAAGGATGACCAATCTATATACAGTTTTGATCCAATATACAAATTTTGGTTTTGGCATATGGAAAACGTGGATAAGCATACTAGAAATGAAGTAGAGGCCGAGAAGGATGATAGGATGGATGAGTTGGTTGAGGAGATTGTCAAGAACTAGAGTGGCAATGGCAATCCCAAAATACTTTCAGACATGCACGAATATAATGAGACACTTCTATACGATGGATGCCCCGAAGGAATGACACCGTTGAATGCTACGTTGCAGTTGATGAATGTGAAAGCTAAGTATTCCAATAGTGATGTTGGGTTTTCCGGTTTGTTGAAATTTTTGAAAGAAATGCTTCTGGTTGGCAATAGAATGCCGGAAATGGTATATGAGGCAAAAAAGGTACTATGTTCGATGGGCATGGATAATGAAAAGATACATGCTTGTCGAAATGATTGTATCTTGCATGGGGAGATCACTTGAATGTGGAGGAATCCCCTAAATGTGATGCTCCAAGGTTCAAATTAAAGGAGGTAGATGTTGATGGAGAAATTGGAAATCTTCATATGAAGAAGGTTTCTATCAAGGTTATTTAGCATCTACCTATTATTCCTTGATTAAGAAGATTGTTTGACAATCCCGAGGATGCAAAAAATTTGAGTTGGCATGCATATCAGACAGTGGTAGATCCCAAAGTCATTAGTCATCCAGCCGATGGTGATCAGTGGAAAAAGATAGATGCAGCCTTTCCCATCTTTGGGAATAAGCCACGTAACTTGAGGCTTGGTTTGTGCACAGATTGAATAAACTCGTTTGGTAATTTAAGCAGCAATTGCACTTCGTTTCCGGTGATGGTAATCATTTACAACTTGCCCTTATGGTTTTGCATGAAAAGGAAGTACATTATGCTCTTTAATGATCTCGGTTCCTAAGAAACTAGGGTACGATATTGACGTGTACCTATCTTCCTTGGTGGATAATCTTAAAAAATCTATGGGATTTTGGAATGAGGATGTGTGACGGGTTTTAGAAGGAGTCGTTTAATTTTAGATCCATGTAGTTTTGCACCATTAATGACTTCCCCCACTTATGGAAACATTTCAGGCTATTCAGTTAAACATCTCAACGCATGCCCTATTTGTTTGGAAGGAATAGATTATTGTTAGTTGAGACATGGAAGTAAGACAGTGTATCTTGGGCACCAAATATTGTTTCTAACAACTCATCGGTGGAGTAATAGGTATGATAAATTCAATGGCAAAGTAGAGTTGGCACCTCTTCCTCCTGTATTAACAGTTGCATTAATCTCGAACATGTTGCATGATTTATAAAATGACTTTGGCAAGAGGAAGAGGAAACCAAAGGTGGTCTGTAGTTAGAAGAAGCATTCCATTTTTTTAACTACCGTATTAGAAGACCCTTGACGTTCGACACTTTGGACGTGATGCATATTGAAAAGAATGTATGTGATAGTTTTTTTGGAACATTGATTAATATCCCGAGTAATACAAATGATGGAGTGAAGTCAAGGAAATATATGGTTGAAATGGGAATTAGACCTGATTCGGCACCCAAGAATCAGGGATCCAAGACGTACTTTCCCGCTGCTTGTTACAAACTTTCAAAAGTTGAGAAAGATTTAATATGTTCCAGCCTCACGGGTATGGTATGTCCCAACGGGCTACTCTTCTAGGGTTAGCAATCTAGTATCTGATGAGGGATTGCGATTTGGGAGTATGAAATCGCACGATTTGGATTATTTGATTCAAGAATTTATCCCAATTGAGATCATATCCATCTTGCCAACTCACATTAGAAAATGCATTACCCGATAGTGTCGCTTCTGCAAGGCAATTTGCTGTAAAGAAATTAGGCCTAAAACATTGGGGGAACTGCAAGGGAAAATAGTAATCGTGTTGTGCTAGTTGGAAATGTATTTCCCTTATTCATTCTTTCCATCATGTTTCACTTTTTGGTTCACGTTTTACTGGAGATAAAGATATGGGGTCCTGTTTATCTTCGATGGATGTATCCCTTCGAGAGGTATATGAAGATATTCAAGGGTTATTTGAAAAATCAATGTCACCCAGATGTTAGTATTGTTTAGAGGTATGTGACTCAGGAGGGGCTAGAATTATGCATGGAATTCTTGAAGAATG
Organism: Rubia tinctorum; assembly: GCA_032355605.1. NCBI lineage: Eukaryota > Viridiplantae > Streptophyta > Magnoliopsida > Gentianales > Rubiaceae > Rubia > Rubia tinctorum. The sequence continues at coordinate 18,004 of JAULKM010122660.1, read as the reverse complement.
AAGAGTCGATTGGTGTACCAAAATTGCACCATGGAGACCGAGCGGGTGGCAAAGGCTTCCGAAAAGGAACAACTTGGGTACTAATATTTTTTGCAAAATTCAATTGTAGTTCGCCGTACGTAGATATGTACATGGAAATTATCAAAGAGCGGCACTCCGGTTGGTTGGAGAAGCAATTACTTGCTAGACAAAATCACACTTTCATCTATTGGCTAGGCCAAACAGTAGTCAGAGACCTTTAATTGGTTAGTCTTCATGCCTTCTGCAACTACTATTTATTTTACGGGCTATGACATGATTGAGTTTACCTTCTCAACCCTTGAATGGGACATACATACTGCTAAACAAAATAATGGCGTTAGCCTAGTTGCGAAAGCTTTACATGTAAGCAGCACGAAGGATAAGAATCCCGTGTATGGGAACATGTCTTACTATGGCGTGATTGAGGAATTATGGGAATTCATCTACACATGTTTCAAGGTTCCCCTTTTCAAATGCAATTGGGTTGATAACAATGTCGATGTATCGATGGAAGAGTTAGGCTTTACAGTCGGCGATCCTTACATCCTTACTTCATAGGATGCACAGGTGTTTTATGTTATTGATCCTTATGATTCTAGCGAATTCGTGATCATTCACGAAAAAAGTCAATTTGTGGGAGATGTTAGTCCATCTTCACTGTCCGACATTATTTATGACACTACACCCAGCAACAGTATTGTTCGATAAGATGAGATATTTGGGATAGAGCTAGCTTTGAGGAGAGACCACGAAGAAGGCTTGTGGATTAAGAGGTACCCCAAATAGAAGAAGCGAAAAAAGAAGACATAGATTGGGTGTAGACATCATTTTAAATTACCTTGTTGAATGTTTATGGGATTGTGTCTGGCTTAATGTAATTGGTAAATCAATTTCTTATCCCTTAGATCCCGAAAATAAAGCCATGATTAGGAAGGGAAACTTATTAACTGATATCGAACACATCTCGGTAGACATATCAAATAATACGACACGACATCTACGACGTCGCATATATTACTAGTGGTAGTACAAATTTAAGGAATACTAGTGAAACAGAGTTGTTGACATCGCACATACAATCGGTCAATCATTCGATAAGAGAGAATTGGGCACAATGATGTTGGACCTACCCCTCGCTCATAGACAGTGCCTAAACCTGCGTAAATCAATTAATTCATGTGACATCGCTTGCTAGTTAGTATCCCCTAGGACTAACCAAAATAAATTGTGCAAATAAGGTACGATGTCGCACATGTACAACTTACCTAAAAAATTATCACTGCTTAACCAATTAAGCCAGAACATGGAATGAACCATCTAAAGCTCTCATTCGAAGTAAAAAATAGCCAAACACGTATTTTGCAATCGATCAATACCAAATAACACGAAATCATTAAAATCATTAATATCCATATATCACTAAATCCTAATATAGAATCCACAAATATCGTGCAATATAACAAATCCATTCAAATTTAAAAAATCCCAAAACAACCCTAACACACAATTATCAATATAAGACATAGCAATCAATCGGAGGGCTCGGGTGCCATGAGATCTTCTTCCAATGAACTTTTACCATAGTCTAGCATTTTCTCAAGTTCAAAATCATCCCTGGAAGATCCGATCTCATCGCTGCTGGAGTTTGTTCCATCATCACTGGTGCTCAGCCCATCATCATCATTCTCAGCCCCCTCTACCTCAGAGGATGTGCCTCATGCCACTGTGTGGCCATCTGGGGGTCCACACAAGGTGTACTGATTGCATCGGTCAAAATTTCCTTAAGTTTTGCCACCTCGGCTATCATTGAGGTCTGTGTTCTGTGCTAGAGCCTTAGTCTCAGCCACGCCCTTCAAGATCATGGCCAAGGCGCTGCATTTCAATCCTATTGGGAAAAAATTTGTGTAGTTAATTATAAATTAACAATTTTAAATATAAAAATTTTTGAATAACCAAAAATCAAAATAAATTTCCTACCCGATTGTGGGATAGGAGCGGCGGGGTCAGGATGCCCTGCTGCGGATGTCGGTGGAATACCATCAGTCCCGAGCATGGAAGGCATATCAGGAATGCCTCTGGGGACGTTGCAATCAATCCACTTCCTGTCACTCAGTGCCAGTGCTTCTAGCCAAAGTAGTTCCCATCGTAGTACTTCGGCTGGACCATCACCATTGATCGGATCTTAACATTATGCTTCTCCAAAAGGGCAGTGATAATGTTTCCATAGGGCAAGGTCCGACTCTTCGAGATGAGGTCCACCGGGTGTATCTCCTGGATGATGGTGTAACCGGGGTCAACTACCTTCTTTTTCACAATGTGGTAGTACAGGATAGTCCCCTTGATAGTGCACTCAAGGTCCAAGAAATCAAACTTGATGCCCCTCGACTTGATGAGCATGTTGCCCACTTCAAATTTGAAGTACTTCTCCACCATACGGTTAGGGTCAAGGGTCCCTACTGGTTCATCCTCGTCGACCCTTAGAGGCCATGATTCCCTAAAGTACAGCTACAGTGGCACAACCGTCGGCTGAGCATCTCCACCAACTTTGCACCCAATGCCCTCGTTGATCAAGGCTGATGTCAGAACCATGTTCACCCCGTTAACTTTTGTTTTGTAATTGGTTGGTGAGACAAGTGAAATTGGATTTGAACTCCTTGACCTCCATTTCTTACGTGGGCTTGTCGAGAAAAATCAAAACTTCTATTCCCAAAGGTTGTAAGGGTTCGAGGAAAACATCCAAATGTATCCACTCAACGTCCTCGACCCTCATTACCCTCACTTCCTTTACCTCCAGTTCCTCACAATTTTGAATCACTTCTCGTTCTTCTTGGTGAAGAAGCATTGTTTGTCAAATTTTTGCGATGGAGGGACTTTAGTGGTGCTCACCTTTTTGAAGTGGGAATGACCTGCTCCCTCTTTCTTGCCCAGTCCTTTTTCTTTGTCTGTTTCATTGGAGACATCTAATGAACAAGGAAATAGGCAAGGCTTAGTCCAACAAAACATAATATCACTGAAATGTAAGTGTTGACCAAGATCACACGCATCTCGCAGACATGTCTCTAGACCAACGTGATGCATGAATGTGCGATGTTGCATGGTCTATCAACTAGGTCGAATAAGTGTGTGACGCGTACACGACGGGTCAAAACCTATGAAATCTAATTAAATAAGCATACTAATTGTTACGAGTCCTATACAAATAACAAGTAGCCCATTTTGGGCAAAACAATCCCCTCAACATTGCCCCTGGGCCTAAAGTTTAATTTGAAAACCTAAAAGAAAAACCATAAACATATATCATAATCAGAGAACTAAATCAAGCAGTGCATTCATATAAATTTCAATAAAAACTCCATATCAGGAAGAAAATGAGTCAATGAGAGCATACAAACTTGTGAAAAAACCAGTTCAAAAATGTTACCTTGTCTAAGGTTTTGTTTCTCTTCTCCTTTAAACAAAATCCAACAAAGGAAACGTTGAATAAGAATTCAGCGATTGTTTTGGAGAAATATATGTAATTGACGGCAGTTTTGGGTTGAAATTTAATAGTTTTATGACCATTTTTTTCAAAGGGGAAGCTTTGGGTGCGACATCAAGTTTAGGAATGTGAGTCGGTTAAGAGTGGGCAGTTTATATACTCAACAACGAACGATGTCGTTTCAACCCGACGTGCAACTTCGCAATACATTTTTCATTGGACAACATATACAACTAACGAAATTCAACGTCCTTGTTCATAAGTAATGGGGCATAAATTATTTTAGGTGGCCTTTCATCAAAGTGACGTGAATCTTTAATTAGCGATGTTACAGACATAATCAACGAAGCCGAAGGTTGGCCGATATATTAGCGACTTCGTAGTTCAATAAAAATGGGCTGAATAGTATACCCGGCCAAAACCTTGAAACAATATGTGCTTGGAAAACAGTGGGTTGAAAACGCATAACGCCATGTCGTTGTAGCATGTCATCAAGACCAAAAACAATCCGACATTCATGTGACGTCACATGTATTTGGTGGGGCTTTCATCTCTAAATCAATACTTACAAGCCCAAACGCTAGACCCAAATTAAATATTATGGAAACAGTATTCCATGGTACAATTAATAATAAAAGTATCGGTAAAAGGAAACAATTTAATGTGGCTATGTCTATTCTTCAAAATTCTTTGGAATTGAACTAATATTGGTCAAACTCTTATTCGTATGATAATGTTGACTTGTTTTGGGCTAAAAATAAGGACTCTACATAACCGTCATACTGGTATTTTTTAGCCCTGACTACCAACAGATGTGACAGGTCTTCACAAATGATAACCATCGAATGGGTTATTATCAAACCTTCAATCATAGAATAGGGTTGACTATTTGTGTGATGAAAAAGAAAATATTATGTAATTATTAGAGATGTAATCTTGACCATTGATAGGATAATGTTCGAAAACTAACTCGTGTAATAGGGCTACTATTCATTGCCCTAAAATGAAAACTCTAAGTAATTGCTTGAACTAAATTTTGCCCCGAATTACATCGGCTATGACTGGCCTTTACCAATATTAATGGTTGAATGAGTAATTGTCAAACCCTCACTCGTGTAATGAGGTTAACTAATTGTGGGTTTTAAAGTAAAACCCTAGGTAATAAAAATGTTGGTAAATATTTAGGCCATGAATGAGATTGGCTATGTATTATCTTCAACCATCTTAGTCGCCGAAAAGGTTAATGTCAAACCTCCAATCGTGTAATATGGTTGACTATTGTTGTGCTTAAACTAAAAACCTTATATACTTGAAAAGGCTTATATATTTAGGCCTAGAATAAGATTGGTTATCGAACTGGCCTTCAACAATCTTAGCCATCAAACGGGTTATTGTCAAACCCTCACTCATGTAATATAGTTTATTATTCATGGGTTTGAAATGAAATACCTATGTAATTATTTGACATTATTACTTTTGGCCTCAAAAGACATCGGTAATGAATATTTACAAGCCTTCAACAATCTAAACTGTCGAACAGAAAATGTTCAAACCCTTACACGTGTATTAGTGTTGAATATTAGTTGGCTTAAAATGAAAACACTATGTAACCAGTAAAATGGATATTTTCTATCCTAGAAATGGATTAAGAACAAACTATGTGAACCTTATCATGTGATGTCGCATCAGTCCTCTTGCATAGCGAGTATATGCCAAATAGTTGGCGACGTCGTTCATTATTGTGGAATGGGCCATTTGGTCCATCCACGGGCCCATTACATTCCAATAAACCATAGGCATTACCGACATCTCGACGTACAACTTGTGTCCCGAGTTTTGATCGACATTGCTGCAACGTCATACATACATATGAGATTGGACTAATTGACTGATTTTGACTCATAAGGATACCTAATATACTAGCGACCGACATGTCATACGACACATGCGATGTCGCAGCACCGGCGGGAGAATAGTTTAATGCTCCATGCTTGTTAAAAAAACCCAAAACAATTTGAAAAAGCATTTATTGCCAAAAATGGTGCCCCCTCCCCTTCAAAGACCTAAACATCCTTCATCTCCATATCCTTTCCCCTCCAACAAATCAACCACCAAACACACCCAAATCCACAACCACTATTGAAGCCAAATGGATAATCTAAGGGAAAAAGGAAGAGGTCCTCATGGGAGGGGATTCCATGAATAAAAAAAGTAGTAAGGTTCCATCTTTCTAACTTGACGTTATCATATTGTCAATGGTGATATCCCTTGGGTATGATTATTGAATGAGTTTTTAATATGGCTATGAGTCATAAATTTTATATATTTTCTTTTAGATTGTGAACTATGCATATAGGGTTCTATAGTTTCATTGAAAATGTAATTTTTTTTCCACGTGCATTTGGTGTACCACATGTGGAAGATTGCAAATGGTGGTTATTTTGATATGGAGCGGACATCAAATGTTTAATTTTCATCATTATATTGTGGTGGAGATCAACTTCAAGAGATATGTATTTTATGTAACATGCAAGAGGGTGACATGTTTGTGGTGTTGTGGTGACTAGATCTTATATTATTTCCCTATTGAATGTTACCTCCTATGTATAAAACCTTAGTGTGGATTTAATGTCATCAAAAAGGTTGAATTTTATATAGTATATTGCATTCATCATTGAGGATTGTATTTAATTAACTTTATTTGTAGGTCTTGTTGTGGTGAACCCCAATAAGAGAAAATGGCATGAAGAAGGGAGAGATATGAATGGATCGAAAGACATAGGCAAGGTCGGGGGTTGGGCAAGTTGTAAAAAATTTATAGACATGGTGGAGAAAGGTATGAAATGTCCTACGAAGTTTGATTTCATTAGAAATTCCATAGGCGAAGAGAGAAATTAGTGGTCTAGTAACATAGGATTAATTGTTAGGACAAAGTAGACATTTTCTTGTACGAGTCGTGGCCTCATGTTGATGATGCTTTCTAGGACAAACTATGGAGGGTCATTCAGTTTTCCTTCGAAATTGTGTGTGATGATATGGTAAAACTGAAGAAAAGAACAATACAACTCTTCAGTGAAAGATGGAGAGATTTCAAAGCCAAATTGGCTAGGGATTACATGTTTGGTAAGAAGATGAATTGCAACTCAATAAGTAAGCATCCATTCATAAGTGAATCGATTTGGAAGGTTTTTGTTGCAAGAAAACTAGCGCATGAAGAATCGGTAAGGAATTTACATTAACATGCTTACGTGTATTATATACAGGGATTTTATTATTGCATAAACAAGCGTATGCATGATTATAGTTTCATTGGTATCATCAAATATGTATGTTGTGTATGGTTGTTAATGATTTAGAATCGTAAAGGTCCATATTTGCCTCAAAATGAGTAACACCAGGTGAACATGCGACATCACGCAGTACTAATTGGATGGTAGAACGTTACAATAAACTAGCGTGCTACGTTATTCATAAACTAAGTTTAGACAATGTCACTCCTCATAAACTTAAATGTAACATTGTTCCCCTGCTTCTAACCAACGTTAAACACAAGTCGATAATGATATCGCAAGGATCGAACGGACAGTATGAGACGTCTCATACATTGTCGCTCCTTGTGAATGGATGCTTAATGGATGAAAAACTTTGTTGCTAATGTTTGTCGAATGACCAACGAGCGACATAGTTGGAAATATTTTTTGAATGGCCCCTTCTTTTGGTCGATATTTTGGAAAACAAGCTTAGGAAGAAGGTATAACCTGATAATTTATATAGTATTACTTATGATTTTAGACAAATGTTACATACGTAACTTTTATGATTGATTTCATGTAGATCGAGACAAGGATTAGAACCCAAAAAAATTTCCCAATACATGGGGGGATTCAAAACCAACAAAGTCCCGTGTCTCTAGCATGAAGCCGCCACTATTGAATCCCTTGAAGGATGGTCCCCTAAATAAGATCCACATAGTTGTGACGGTATACCCTCCCTCATCTTCATACATAATACCCGTGGAAGAAGTAGTTATTTTTGGGTACAAGGTAAATCCAATCATTCGGAAGGAGGATTTGGAGGACTTGTTCCATTTCAATAATGTGCCCCCTCCCTGATGCAACTACATTGCATGTAAGTATCAATGCATAACCCTAACTTTATTCATCAATATACTTAATGTGTTTGGCTTCAATCTTGCAAGATTAACCATGTTTATATGCTCTTTCATGTAAAATCCATTTCCAAAATGAAAGGGTGGATAGGTATTCTATGACCAATAAAGATCCAACATGAACAAGTTGCAATGAAAGAGTGTTTGGCCTACTTGAGCTCCCGATTGATGCAAAAGGATAATTCGATATATTGCACCTTAGTACAAGAGGCTAGTCAACTATAATTACTGCATTACTATTATTTGGATTCAATTAAAGATTATTTGATTTTATTGAGTTAATGACAATTTCATTTTTGTCGCAAACATTGAATGGTGATCATCATCGTTCTTTCTTCAAATGCAGTGTTCTGGTTTGATCCATAACATCAAACGCCCCCAAAAATAATTTCATTTGAAATTTTAAAGGTGATGATAGATCCCATGATTACGAACCTCGAAGGATTCCATTGGAATTCCCTGAAGGTTAGACTTAACTTCAAAATTGTGGTAACAAATAAGTATTGCTATAAGTACTTAACTATGTTTTTGTGAACAATTTTTATGTATGATTACCATAAAAACCAAGTGGACACATGGGAAAACGGTTACTATTGTTTGTGCTTTATGAATGATTTGGTCTCGCTTTTTAGGGAGAATAAATTCGATATACAAAATGTATCTCTTATTCTCACCTATTTTTTCAACCAATAATGTCACGACTTGGCATAACCTATTAATAGATTATGCTAATACTCCTTGTTGTAGTATTTTACCGAGGACAAATCACTGTACCCCATCAAACTTTTGGAGGATGGACATGAGAGTTGGGCACTATTTATGATGGTGAAGAATTTCAATCATTTATCCGACCTATCTTCCATATAAGGAAGTGGGATTTGGTTTTTTTTAAGTATCATTCTCTTAAATGTCCATTATTACTTTCCAAGGTATTTATTGACACCTTGATATAGATATCTAGCTAGCTATTGAGTATCAATGGTATAGTTCATTTTGTGAGAATTTTGATAACATACTTTGTGTATTGATGGTGTAGTTATTATCCTTCCTGTATATGCATTATGCATGGTGTAGTAACATGAATTATGAAAGGGCGTTCGACCCTGGGTCTACAATTCTGTAAATATTTATTTCTGTTTTTTACACATGGGCTGACATCGCAAAGTTTAACTTACAATTTGTTCAACCTGATAAACAATAAGCGACATAGCTCACAATCCTCCATGGGTTACCAATGGTACACCGAATGGAGTGAAATCTTACCACGAACCACGTCTCAATCTGTGACATCGCACACTCATCATAGAGTACAGAAAAGTAACCCTGGTAGCACAAATACGTGCGACCTCGGTCCATTAAAATGACAGCGTGTTCATTGATGTGCCACGTCATCTATAAACTGATGACGACTACTATGAATTCGATTGGCCGACATTCACCTTCTTTAGCACATCAAAAATGAATTCGTTCTACCATGCATCGCTCACTGTTCGATCAGGGGTTTGTCAAAATTATATTTACCCCGGTTATTTTACTTTAAAACCATGGTAAACAAAAAATCATTTACCAGGGGTCGAAACCGCAGTTAAAAATCATGATTTGTGATGTTGGCAACAAAAATATGCGACATCGTCATCCCTCATAAATGACATCACAACTTTTCTAGGAGACATTGTCCTTCCCACTATTTCACACTTATTGGGAAGTCGGCTGCATAAGAATATGGACCGACCTCGCACCATTGTCGGCATTTTCGTTGGCTCATAACTATCTAACTCGATTCTTTTCAAGAAAAACTGAGGTAAAAATAGTTTTTAACTTGGTTATGAGCCAAGGTAAAAAGTAAACTTTTTATTACGGCTACATTTACCTCCATTTTATGGCTAAAATCCGAGGTAAAAACCCATGCAGAACTGAGGTAAAAAGGTGTCGTTTCTTTTAGTGAATATGGAAGATACACATGTAAATTAGTATATACAAATACATTACCATTATCACACAAAACACACATTAATATATACAATAACATTTATTTTAATAAAGTTTACATAGATAGTAAAAGTAAAAATTGTATTTTAAGCCCTCATATAATACTAGGGATACGATGTAGAAGATACACATATAAATTACTGTAGATAAATACATTACCATTATCCCACAAACCACTTACACAATTATTTAAGGTAAAAAAATTTTAAAAATTGTTTACATAGTAAAAGTAAAAAAAATATTTTGGAGCTCCAAAATTTTGGGGCCCTATGCCATAGAGCTGACTAAACCATCCACTAGTCAGCCATGGACACCTCGCTCAGGAGCATACGCCCCTAGATCACATTTGATGACATACATTCTATTTGTCAATTGATATGTCATCCAATCTTCTATGTCAATGCTAGGTGATCAAAATAGGAGAGCTTCAAATGATTATTATGACTTTCTCAAAGATAAAGTTCATGACATAGAAGAATGTTATTAGCTGAAATATGAGATTGAAAGATGCATTGATTGTGGACTTCTTCAGGAGTATATTCTTCCTTCTAGGGAAATGAGGGATCAGCCAGGTGATCAAATTCATGAGCATAATCCAAATCAAAGACAATGAGGGAACGATCAATGAAAATGAAAAGAGCAATGAGATACAAAGACACCAAAGAATAACTGGAAGGTGAATGCAATCAATGGGATAGTTTCAAAACACCAGATTATAAGCAAGAGTTTAGGCCAACACGAGAACCGAGAATAATCCAAAAACAAGCGCTTCAAGATGGATGAGACTCTCACATTTTCAAATACTGATGTGGTGCCCAACTATACCCCAAACTCTGATCCTATGGTAATATCAACCGGCATTGGGGATGCCTTGGTCAAAGGTTTTTCATCAGCATTGGGAGTGGAGTTGAGGTTGTATTAGTTACCTGCTTCGAGCAGCTAGGACTCAATAAGAAAAATTACAAAAAAAATATTCATCACCCTTATTGGGATTCACCAGTAGAGTAGAACTTATGATCGGCGTAGTTTAATTTCTGGTCACCATTGGGGATGAAGAGAAGACAAGAATGATCAGCTACAACTTTGACATAGTTGATGCCCCTTCAAATTTTAATGCAATTCTTGGTCGCCTATAGATGAACAAAACTAGGGCTATCTTGTCCCACTGTCACCTAAAAATGAAGTTTCCAACCAACAATGGCATTGCTTCGATAAAAGTGAATAGGGCAATGGCTCAACGTTACATGATGGCAACTTGGAAAGAAATCAATGAAATGAGAATGGTAAACGTAATCCATGGAGAGGCGACCAATGCCTCACCTTTCTAAGTCGAAAAAATCTTCGTCTCATCTTAAGGAACCATGGAAATTGGTAAAGTTTTACCAACCAAAGTAAAGCAGTAGCTATAACTTTTACTTGTGTATACCACCATCTCCAAATGTCATTAGTGCAACTCTAATAAAGGAGAATGATCGGAAACAACACCCTATCTATTACGTCAACAAATCCTTGAAAGGACCCGTGACACAATATAAAACATTGGAATGATTGATTGTTGCTTTGGTTCACACAACCCAACGCACGTGGCCCTACTTCCAGGCTCATATGATCAGTGGCGGACCAGGATAAAATTTGAGCAGGGGTTGAACTACACTGGCATCTCCGAGATGGACGAATTCTCTTCTTGGGTAGAACCCTTTTCAATTTTAATGAGCTAGGGAGGACAAAGACACAATGAGTATTACTCTCTAAGTTTTCCAGAGTTTACTGGGGCGACCGCACCTACTCACCCCAGTTTAGTTACACCACTACGTACGATTGTACTCCTGAAAAATCCTTTGATATGTTAGGTACTCCTTAAAAATTAATCCTCGGGTAGAATAAGGAAATAAACAATTGAAATAGGCAAGCATGATACTCAATATAGCCCAAGAAAGGCTATCAAAGGCTCTGCGTTAGCCGATTTAATAATTGAAATGTTATAGGATATCCTTGAAGAACACTCCATTGAAGATTACCTAAGGTGTGAATTGTATGATGATGGTTCATCCCATGCTAGAGGAAGTAAAGCAGGAGTCCTCTTGACTAGCCCGGACAATCAATACTTTCTGTACACCATACATTTTGACTTCTAAACAACTAACAGTGAAGCAAAATATGAGTCTATGATCACAAGATTGAGAGTGCCAAAGATCTAACAATACGACACTTGGAAATATTCGGCGATTCACAAATAGTGATCGAGCAAATAAAGGTAGAGTACAATGTGATATGGAAAGGAACCTTAAGAAATAATTTTGAATTAGTAGGCCGATGATAAGAATTCACAAAATCTACACCTTAACTTAAGTGCCAAGAGAGCAGAACCAAAAGGCTAATGCTCTGATCAAGTCAGCATCCATTGATCTAAGCATAAGATCTCCTAAGAAACTGTTAATGGAGACATTGAAGAATTAAAATTATTAGGAAGAAGCTGATATGGCTATAGATGAAGAAGAGAAGTAGAGGACGTCGATCAAAAGAATATAAGGGATGTCATACTACCCAAAGATATTGCGTAAAATAGAAAAATTAAGATCAAAGAACCAATATATATATAATACATAATAGCGTCATATACATATAATGGTACTTAATGCCACTTTTACGGTGTATGGCATCGGAAAAAGTAAAACACCTCATTGAATAAGTCTACTAAGGAGTTTGTGGAGCTCACTAAGGATCCAAGTCAATCGCCAAAAAACTACTTTGTGCTGGATACTACTAGCCAAAAATGTTTAAGGATTCTTTCAAGCTGATCCAACCTGTAATCAGTGTCAAAAACATGCTCTAACAACACGCATTCCCTGGGTAGAGATGATAGAAATTCATGGATCTTGATCATTCAAAAAGTTGGGAATCAACCCAGTAGGGCCATTCCTAGAAGAAGATGGAGTAGGAGTCAAGTGCGTGATTGTAGCCATCACCACTTCACTAAATGGTTCGAGACCAACATATTAACCAGCCTAAGGTAAAAGTGATATCAACATATTAACCAGCATAAGGTACAAGTGGTATCAATCTTATTTGGAGAAATATAATTTTTTGGTACAAAATACCTAGAACTACATGGATAATGGGAAGCAATTCTCTCACAATACCTTTAAAAATTCATTAGTCAAGAGCCATTGATTAAAGACATTCAATCAAAGGCGGTTCTCGAGGAACTGCCTGGAATGGCATAAACCCCCCATCTACACCTTCGATGCAAGGCTGAATGCTATTGGGTTCCTTGATGGAATTTGAAGCCCAAATTTGAGAACACTGCCCTGTACTCCTTACCGGAGGAGTTGAACGCTGATAAAAATAAATTACTGGGGGAGTCGTTAGATATCGTAGCCACCTTTGGGAAGCAAGGATCTTGTTATACTTATCCATCGGAGGTATATGAGAAGTGGGTATATGGACAGGCCTCTGTTTTGATAAAGCCGCCTCCTCTTGCCTCTTCTTAGAGCGTCTCATCCTCCAAGAAAAAGAAGAAAAAGAGAGAGAGTATGGGTTGAAAGCCCAGAAAATAAAAGAGGAAGGCCTATTCGAATACAGAGTAAGGGGCTTCCAAAAAGCCAAAAAACATGAAAGGTGGTAGCTCTTCAAAGCTTACTATGCAAACACAGGATACTGAGCCCCCTGTCATCGATCTCCAAACCTAAGATGCTACTTAGAGGGAAGAGGCCTCATTGAAGGGTACCCGCCTCCTCACTTATATTAAGGTGTTTGCAACAATTTGAGACTTGTCTTTACTTTTTCTTCGTAATTCTATGTTTATTTTTCTCACCTTTATTTCTTTTTGTTTCAGTTTGTTTCAGCAATGACTTGGTTGAGTTCGAATCTAAAATTGGGTCCAAAAGGAATCTTAAGGAATCTACATCTCCTCGCCCTTCCCCCTAAGGCAAAAGGCCATCGACCAACATTTCTCTGAGCCCAACGCTGATTTTGGGGCCGTTATGGGGGAGGGTATCCTCGTATCCCTAGGTTCCTTCAATCCCTCGCTTACCATGGTCTCCGGGGTGGTTTCTGCAATGGGAGTCATGGACTCTATCTTTTGAGATTTCCTGGTTAAGGCAAGCCAGGCCGATGAGGCTAAGGCCACCTCGAGCATGCCTAGGAGCTCGAAGTCATGGTGGGGGATCTTCAAGAGACCCTCAAGAAGGCTGCTTCTGATCATGAGAAGGATGTAAAATAGCTTTGGAAGACCCTCAGGGAGACTGCTTTAGATCATTAGGCAAAAGTAAAGGAGCTTTGGGAGAATCTGTTGAAGGCGGGGGAGTTGATCAAGTCTCTGTCCAGCGAGAATGCTAGGCTTGAAGGGCTTTGCTCCACCGAACAATAGGTATCTGTGATTGAAGCCTACACCAATAGGATGATGAAAACACAGGGGTTCATACACTTCTTTAGATCCTTGTCGGAGACCTGCATGGGGGTTTCTCAGAACATTTTTTCCACAACCATTAGCAAAGATCTTCCTGCTGAATATGCTACTGTGGTGGACGTGCACAAGAACAATTTTTGCCCCTCCTAGCTAGACCATCTCTATGGAAGCCCATTCAAGATTGTGGTGTCAAATTTCTCCTCCTAGAGCACTTGAAGGCTTAGAGCCACTTTTTTACTACCGAGGAGATTCACGGGCTCGAGGTGGATGAGGATGAAAAGTGGAAGATGTTGGACCCTTGAGTTCCACCCAAGCCCAAGAGCAATCCCACTTCCTCGAGCACCCCTGGAGCTAATCGTAGCATAGGAAATATCAATGATGTATGAATTCTTTCTTTTAAGAATTGGCCTTCGAGATTTATCCCTTGTAATCCATATTTCCTATGAATGAAAAATATTTTCCTTACTTAAGCATTTTTACTTTCTTCATCTTGTAGAACATAGCTCTGGTGCCCTACTACCATCCCCACACTCGAAGGAGCTCCATCTTCGATTTCTTTTTTCAATTGATGAAGAAATGGTATCATGAGATCGAGGATTGGGCGTGGGACCATGGAATAGCTGTCAGACAGTATTGGTGAATAGCACTCCGCCTCAAAGACAAGCTTCGAGTTGTACACGAGGAGCTCGACCTATGGCGGAGCGGCCACTAAGAGATGCATAAGGGCCTCCTCGATTACATTAGTCATTTAAGGGAGGAGAGAGACACTTTAGCTGCTGTAAAAGAAGGGCTAGTCGATGACAACAAGCTCATTTTAGAACGACACAGCAAGCTCCTCATCGAAATCACCACCAACATGAGGTTCGATTCAATCCAAGAGTGTTTGACTATCACTAAGGCCTTCAAGGCCTCTGGGGAAGCATCCTCCTCTCATTCTCAGGCAGCTATCGAGAACTACCACTATGAGGCTCAAAAACACTTAGACAATGTCAACTTCATTCGTGGTTGTATTTGAACGGTTACCTCCGAGCTTGAGAGCTGGAAAAATCTAAACCAGGAGCTTCGAGCTCGCATAGGATACTTGGAGCAGATAGTTAAAGAGACCAAGAAACTTTTCCTAAGCACTTATCAAGAGAAGAAAAAGATCAAGCGGGACACTCGCGAGTATCAAAGCACCTTTACGGCTTATGAGGATAGCCTTTGAGCTTATAACCTTCTGCTTGGGATGATTGCGCCCGCCCTAGTCAATGACATCGAGGCATACCTTTAAGATACCATAGATATCATGAAAAACCGAGGTCTCAAAAATATCCCAAATATAATGAAGCTTATGACAAGGCTGAGAGGTGGCTCAACGAGATAAAGGACAAGAAAATGGGGCCTCAGGTTCTTGAGCCACCAAAAAAGAAGAGCGGGGGTTCGAGCTCCAAGCCAAAAGAAGTTGGGGCTTCGACATCCCAGGGGCATCAGCCCTACGAATCTTTGTGCACAAGGAGCGGCTCCATGTTTTCTCGCCTGGGTCAGCCCCTTATCAATGAAGAAACTGCCTCTGGGTCCTCAACTCAACAAGTTAACCTTACTCACAAGGGTGATCCCCTCCAGGGGAGAGGCAGCCACACTTCGTGTAGCCAAGGGACCCCATCTGCGGGTAGAGGTTGAGGAATAGCTCCCGGCTCCTAGTAGGGTGGTATTTTTGGTCGAGCGGTCAAGAGGACTAAAAATACGATGAGCCCGATGTTATTCCTCTGCACCGGAGATCTAGGATGCCTGTTGAGGGTCCTTCAAGCTCATCCCCGGTGCAGGGGGTTGAGGGATCAGTCGAGGAACAGCCAGATCCCGTTAGGGATTTCTTAAAGTCCGTAGCTCCTATTAAGTCTGAAGTTTTTATTGATCCCCTCGATCCCTTGGATGAATTTTCACTCCTTAGCTTCTTGCATTTTAGATAGGCCAGATCACTTGTGTTTATTTAGTCCTTTGTATGTTGTATTGTTGTAATTTTGCTTCGAGTGTTTGTAGGGGATTCCCTCATTTTATTTGTAAGGAGTGTTTTATATGAAATGTATATGTGGGGTTTGACCATTTGTACTGAACAAGTCATTGTGACCGTTTAAATATTTGCAAGGGATTCGACCCTCTTTACTGAGCGAGTCATCCTGACCTTTTGATGGATTCGACTTATTACTTAGTAGATTATTAAGACCTTTTAAGGGATTTGACAATATTACTTAGTAGGTCATCGTGACCTTGTAAGGGATTTGACCCTCATTAATTAGTAGGTCATCGTGACCTCTTAAATGATTCGACCCTCATTACTCAGTAGGTCATCATGACCTTTTAAGGGATTCAACTCTCATTATTTATTAGGTCATTGTGACATTTTAAGCATTTGTAAACCCTCTTGTTCGTAAGCCATCATAGCATTTTCACATGTGCACATATGGGGTTCGACCCAAAGTACTTGGCAGGTCATCATGACCTCTTAAGTATATGCAAGGAATTCGATCCTTTTGTGTTCGTGCTTATGTGGGATTCAACCCAAAACACTTGACAGGCCATTGTAACCTTTCAAGTATATGTAAGGAGTTCGATCCTTTTATGTTCATGCATGTGGGATTCAACCAAAAACACTTGACACGCATTATTTCTTTTGAAGGGAGAGAGGAGGGGTTTCGGCCTCCTTGACCCGTAGTGTGTTTCAGTGATTAGAGAAAGCTAGAATAATTTTAATAATCATTCTTCGATAGATTGATAACAAGGGTTGGAGAATCTCTTCGACTTACAACAAGTATCACAGTCGAAGATATTCCCCACACTATAGCTATTTTCGGGTAAGCTACTCTCATGCCTGACCAAATCTACAAAAAAATTAAAAAAATAATACCTCTTAAGGTTCGAGATATTCTATCTTCGGGGAATTGGCTCACCTAGGAGTGTCTCCAGCACAAAAATACCTTTGGGGTGCGCTTTAACGACTTTGTAGGGTCCTTCCCAATTTACGTTCAAGTTCCTTTCAGCTCTTTTCATTCCTTTTCATCACGAGGTCTCCCGGGGAGAACTGGATTTTTTGGACCCTTTGGTCATGATACCGTTTGACTCTTTCCTTCATCTTTGCTTCGTGAGGGGATGTCTTTTCCCTTTTCTCTTCGAGAAGATCAAGGTCCAGCCGGTGCTACTCGTTGACCTCTTAGTTTTCATTGCAGATGGCAAACCTTCCAAAGGTGGGCAGTCCAATCTTAGCTGGGATTACCACTTCCGACCCTTACACTTTCAGCTGTGGAAGAAGATTCTGTCGTTCGATATAACTAGAGCATGCTAGGCAGTTTATTGATCCAATTTCCTCATGCCCTTTCGAGCCTCGCTGCTCTATCCAAATGTGCATTATCAGTTCACTATCTCTTTCAACTCATCCCGAAGTATTTTAGCATCCTAAGAAAATGTGAATCCTAATTATATTCCTAGATATTGAAATCAATATCTATTAGATTTGGGTTGAATTTACCTTAATCCGTTGTTTATGCTCCATACTCCTTCTGTCGGTGGCAGAATTTTTCCAGTAAGACAACCTAGCTTGCCTTGATTTTTGAGAGCAAGCACCATCTTCTTAGTATTTCCGGTGCTTCCACATATTGTAAATCCCGTAGCGGATCAGTTCCAATGATCCTTTGAAACTAGTGTCTTTTGTAATCAACTATATACTTTCTTCAAAAAACGCTGGCTTTTCAATCATGTTTTGAATGACTTTCTATTCATATAGTTACCGCATTTTGGATATGAAGTTTCATTCGAAACTTTAGAAAAAGATGCTATTAAGATGTTGACCCACATATAATATATAAACAATATATGTGTGTATGTATATATATATATATATATATATATATATATATATATATATATATGTATATATATATATATATAAAAATAAAAATAGACACAAAAT
>JAULKM010122653.1:0-20722 GCA_032355605.1 Rubia tinctorum | reverse complement strand
CATTGAGATTGACTGTCATTTTGTTCGTGACTTGATTCAGTCTGGTGAGATTGTTACTTATCATATTGGTACTTCCAATCAGTCAGCTGATTTGTTTACTAAGGCGCTTGGAAAACAGTCATTTCGGAGTTTACTGGGCAAGTTGGGCATTCGGGATCCTCATGCTCCAACTTGAGGAGGAGTATAGAGATATTTTGTGATCTAGTTGTACCATAAATAGAATTCTGTTCCTATTAAGATTCTGTCTCTAACTGTGTTTATATATTGTACCCTTGTGTTATTAATGAGACACACGTTCATATTTTACAACAGGAACATAAATTTTATCATTATTCAAAACACCAGAAGAAGAAGCCTGGCCCCCATTACCTGTATTCCTTCTATGTTCATCATTGGGGGTAAGCCTTCAAGATCTTCTTGGAGATTTGATTCAACGCGCATTTGTTTAAGTGCCCGGAGGCCAAATGAAGATCTTTTAAATAACATCAATCCAGGCAAAAAAAGGTTACCCCCTCACTTGATCATGGAAGGATATCAGGTGATCAAGGGGGTAAGCCTTCTTCTTCTAGCGTTTCAACTAAGGATTACATTTATATTCCTATCATTAAGAATAAATCTGATAGCTTTCAGAAGGTACCAGCTAATAAGGGAAAATGAGTTCTGAACATGTTCCTTCTTTAACATTTGTTATTAATAAGTCTACATTATTACTTCATGGAACTGCTAGGAATATTGTTATGAATGAACCTGCGGTAGAACATCCCGTCGCTATTAATAATTCACCTGAAAAACCTACTGTGAATGAACTGGTGGTAGAACATCCTGCTGTTATTGAACCATTGGTAGATCATGTTGCTGTTGTTCATAAATCTTCTATTAAATCAGCTGTACAAGACCAGGAGTAAAAAAAACCCTACTGCCGCCCCCTTTTTCCAAAGCTTTTTCTTCCATCTTCTTTTCCCCATCTACCCCATCATGGGAAGATGGGGAAACCGTAGTTTTTTCAATTGATATACTTTTATTGTTTATGTTATCGAATAAGTATGGATTCGTTTCAATACATTAATATTATTTCTTCGGTCTGATAGATTAGATTGATTTGTCCATGATGATTATTTAATCTAATTGTTCATGTCGATGTATTTTGTCCGATCTGATTTTACAGATCATGTATTCGAAATTTCGTTTGTGTTTCTCTATTAAGAATTCCGTTCTCGATCAGTACTTTTCATGGTGTTTACAGTTTGAGCAATATAGATATTTTTTTGGACCAAGATCAAGTGGTGTTACAGCTGTTGTAGATCCCTGTTTGACATAGTGATATTGATGCTGGTGTCAGAATAAATCAGTTAGATGATTATATTTGATTTTATCTTATTGACTAGCATAAGAGTTATATTAGAACTAGTCTACCTTTATGCTTTGTACTCTCTATTTATTCTCTTCATGGTGAATGATAATTATTACAGGAAAACATTCTTCCATGGTATCAGAGAAAGTTCTGATCCTAAATCCTAAACCCTAATTTTTTTCCGTCTCCCTCCCCCTCTTTTTCCGGTGACCAGAACCTCCTTATTCCGGCCAACTTCCGGCACCTCTGGTAGCTTTTTCGACAACTTCAAGCAGTTTTTCATGCATCTCTCTCTCTCTCTCTCTCTCTCTCTCCAGTTTCCTCGGCTTCACCAGTCGGCTTCGGTTCTTCAACCCAGTGGCTATTGTCTTTTCCCATCGGTGTTCAATTTTGGTCTTCAGCGGCGGTCTTCCATAGCCGGTCTTCAGCGGTGGCTAAAGCCGTTCTCCTCAAGGTCTCCGGTGGAAGGCGTTCTCTTTAGCGACTTGTCTTGATGTCTCCGGCCTGCTGTTCGGCCGATTAATTCTCCGGCGGCAATTCTCCGGCGTCAAGCGTACAGGTTCAGATTCGGGGCATCCAAGGCATACTCGCGCATCCCGGTACGCGAGCATGAAATCATGCGCCAACAGTCTGAATTGCGCGTGAATCTCACGTGCCAAATTTTCTGAGCGCTTCTTTACATGTACCCGCATTTTTTTCTGGAAAATTGTTGTGCTGATTTTTCATTTGCCTTCTGTTCTATGGCTCATTTTGGTTCTCGTCGATGTGATATTTTGAGTCATACATGCTCCAAAAAACATATGGCATCATCGTCCGCTGTTGTTGATCACGTCACACCTTATCATGGTTCTTCCAGTATGTATGTTGGTAATGGTTCTCAACTCCCTATTACTCATGTTGGTGATTTCAGGATTTCTAAATCCTTGTCTCTTTATGACTTGCTTATTGTACTTGATATCACTAAAAAAAATCTCTCAATTAGCAAATTAACTCGGGATTTAAATGTTGTTGTCTGCTTTGATGACCGCTCATTTATTATTCGGCATAAAATCACTAGTGAAACCTTGGGTCACAGTCATAGTGAAAATGGACTTTATGTTTTAGACTATGGTGCATCTGCTTTACTGTCTACTGTGGAGTCTCATAAGTCGCGTGCGTCTTTTGAAATCTAGCATGCTCAACTTGGTCATGTGCAGCATTCCATTATTTCTGGTTTGCGAGCTTCTGGATCTTTACCCGTCTCATCGATTTTGCCAAAACCTACCCTTTGTGATGCATGTGAAAAGGCTAAAGGGAAGCGTTTATCTTTTCATTCAAATGATAAACGTGCTGCTAGGGTACTTGATCTGGTTCACTGTGACCTATGGGGAGCCTCTCCTATTTTATATGCTGATGGTTTCTCCTACTATGCTATTTTCATTGATGATTATTCCCGACTCTCCTGGTTTTATCTAATGTGCCGCAAGTCTGATTTCTGGGATGTTTATCGCCAATATGAGGATTTCGTGGAGAACCAGTTCCCATCCACCATTAAGGTGTTTTTGAGTGATGGAGGGACTGAGTTCGTAAATAGTCGCTTACGTTCTCATTTTCAGACAAAGGGCATTCATCATAAGATTTCTTGCCCATATACTCCGGAGCAGAATGGTCGGGCTGAGCATAAGCACCGCCACATTACTGAGATGGGTTTGTCTATGTTGTATCACTCTCATGTCCCTATCTCCCACTGGCCTGATGCTTTTGCTATAACCGCTTATACCATCAATCGGTTGCCTAATCCTGTTCTTGGCGGGCGATCACCATATGAGGTTCTTAATGGTCGGGTACCCATACATACCAATTTTCATGCCTTTGGTTATCGGGTCTTCCCCCATTTGCCAACCACAAGTTGTCTTCTCGCAGTATTCCGTGTGTTTTTATTGGCTAAAACTTGCAGAATAAAGGTTTTTGATGCCTTGATTGCACTACTAGCAGAACCCGTGTCACTCGACATGCTCGTTTTGATGAGACGTGTTTTCCATTCGCCCCATCCATTCCTTCGGCGAACGGTTCTCCACCTTTCATGTTAGATGTTTCTGTCTTTTTTTATCCTGATCCTGATGTGGCACCTACTTTGCCTCCAGTTGCTCCTGTGCCGACTATAGCCCCTTGCTCCATTTGTGCTAGAGATCCGCCACCATTACCACAGCAGGCACCTTCTGCCTCTCCGCCGGTCAATCCACCTGCCCAGTCTTCACCAAGCTCAGCTGCTTCTTTACCAGCCTCCTCGGTTGATTTGACTCCTCCAGCATCTTCTCTGGTCTCTCTTTCTCTGACTCGCACTCATCGCATGGTCACTCGATCAGCGACTGGAGCTATTCAGCGCAGAGATTATTCAGATTTATTGCTCATGGTCTTACTGCTGCCTTGCTTGCTGAGTCTGAGCCGACAGATTATCGCACTACTCTTCAGGATCCAGCTTGGATTACCACCAGGGATGACGAGATGGCGGCTCTCCGTGGTCAACACACTTGGGATTTGGTGCCTCGCCCTTCGGACTCTAACATTGTTGGCTCCAAATGGATTTATCGGCTGAAGTATCGATCAGATGGTACTGTTGAGCATCATAAGGCCAGACTTGTTGCACAAGGTTTCTCGCAGATTCCGGGTTTTGATTTTGATCACACTTTCAGTCCAGTGGTCAAGACCTCCACTGTTCGAACAATTCTTGCCACTGTCACCATGCGCTCTTAGCCACTACCTTAGCTAGATGTCAAGAACGACTTTCTCAATGGTGTTCTCGATGCTCCGGTATTTATGAAGAACCAGTTGGTTACAGGGATCCCTCTCATCCAGATTATTTATGGTGGTAGGACTTATGGATCTGTTCGAAATTAATGACAGTCCATTAGGGTTTAGCATATTCAGTATTATTATGACTAGAATTAGACTTGGCAAGATTAGATAAGGAAATATTTTTCTAGTCTAATTCTAGACATGGTGCGGCCTAGCCTTAGCTAAGATAGGGTTTGATTTTTTTGGTATTTTAGTTAGATATGGTTTTAGCTTCCTTAAGCTGCCATGAGATTGATTCAGATTCAGATTGTGATTAGGATTTCCATTTGTCCGAAATCTTCTTCTATTTAAAGAGAGGTTTAGCCGAGATTTGTACACATTATTCATCAAATATATTCATACTTTTGAGACATTCTCATTATCTTCATTGTTGCTTAAACCTGTGGGATATTTAAGTTTCAATATCCCTTTGTAGACGTACCCTATGGACTAGACGTTTATAGAGAAACCTTGTAAGTGTACCCTGTGGGCTAGACGCTTATAAGTCGAGTTGGGTGTACCCTGCGGGCTAGATGCCGCAATACGTGCATTTATTTTGAGTGGTGCGAGATTCTCAAAATAAATAAAGATTTGATTTTCCGCAATCCAGAGTTTTCGCTAGGAGATTCATATCAACTTGTCGCATTCCAAAGGTCTTCATGTTCGGCCATAGAGGCTCAGTTCCCACAATATGATCTTTAGATTTTTCCTTCACCCTTTCACTTCTCACAAAGGCAGAGATCATACAAGGGTATACCAGTGCATGTTTGGCCTTGGGAGAAATGACTTACCTCACAATGCTCTGTTGTATGAACAATTCCAAGTTAACTGGTTTCTGTGTTACAATAATGTACGAAAACTTTGCCATTTCCTTGGTAAGGGCAGTGGTGTTGGTTGAGGGAATCTAGCAGTTTATTGTTATCTGATAGAGACCGAAGAACCTAAAGGACAGGTAGGAAGCTTGAGAGTATCCAGTACCTGGCCACTGAGTCTTAAATCCACCAAAAATCTCAAACAAGATTTGGTCATCTATAACCCCCAACTCCTCAAAAAATACTCCATCAAACTCTGGAGTCTTCATCCCCAACAATATATTAATCTTTGCAGCAAACAAAGTTATTAACTTGTCTCTCATAAACACCCCATCACACTAAAGGGAATCCTCATCAAGAATTCCAGACCTGGTTCGAGTAAACCTCACAAACCAACTACTTATTATAATCCTAGTACAGTGTGGCTTCTTCCTTCAACCTTAGATATTCTAGGAAGTCTGAAAAACCACTCTCCCTGTATACCACTCTTTGTGGCTTTACGCAGGCCGCGTTATCAGTTTGGCCGAGGAAAGCTTCCCGTGTTGACGTGCCATCTAGGGTTTCCTTTTGTTTTGGGATTTTCTAAGGCCCATTTCCACATAATATATAAAGAGGCACTAGTATACTAGGGTTGAAGAATCTTATAATTATTGTTGTCTAGTTCTAAGAGTAGGTAGAAAGAGACTAACTCTTCTCTTCTCTTTTATTATTTCCTAGTTTATGCCTATGCATTGAAATCAATGAGTGTATTGGGATCAAGTCCATGGAGTAGTGTAATTACTCATGGATTTTATTTGTATTCATGACTAGGTAATGATTTTGTGAGATCCTAGATCTTCCTATCTTTTATGTCAATGAATATTCATGTTTGATTGGAGTTTTATATTATTTTATGATGCATGTTATATATATTTGATGATGCACCATAGTTCATATGTGATATGTTATCATGATAGGCTTGGTTGCTACCTTGGGAGTGTCGGGATAGGAATATAGTGGGTTCGTGAATACCGGCGATATGAGTGTATACATGTTTGATCGAGAGTACCGTTTCTATTGCTATAGCTTATCTTGGTTGGATCATCGTGTAATAATTTTCCTGTTAGGGAAGGCATTGCCCCTATCGGGGGTGTGAGACACCCTCGGTGTACCCGATAGGAAAGAGCATGATAGTTTGTAGCAACTAGGGTTGTCGTGTAGCGACCATCGTTGTTTAAACCCTAGAGTTATCATGAGACGTAGATTTCTTTGCCTATATAAGAATAGGGAAAATCATTCATAGTGGAGTGTTCGAGATATATTTCCTTACTCTCATACCTAACAATTGCAGCACCCACAAGGCGACTGCTTAGGCACTTTATCCTTTATGCGGGGGCTTGTTAGCATTGAGAGTGTGATTCACACTCCGCGGGGTTGCTAATAGACTGTCCTTTTCACCGGAGATAAATTAACCCGTGGAGCGCTTCACAAAGATAATAATTTATGATGTTTCTCCCGTACTCACTACAAACTATCAAAGGGGTAGCTAGTGGAAAGTCCTAGGTCGTCTATAGAGATGCTAGGATTCAAAAGCTAACTACGTAAAACTCACAATTGGGTGTCACTCCTATTGCATTTCGGGAATAGCTTGTGCACTAAACATGGTTTGGGGGAGGGGTTGTCTATATATTACTGAACATGCAAAAGAAAGAGAATAAAATATATTAAGCTAGCACTTGGGGATATTTGCGTAACATGACTGGTATATGATTTTGATCCTATATTCTATCAAATTCAAGACATATAAACCTATCCAAATATGTATGTCATGTAGTGTGGTTGATAGTAAACACTTACCAATGTCTTATCACATAAAGGTGCCCACGTCTATTCTATCAACACCATCTCTGTAATTAGGGAAAGTGCTTCGTACGGTCCAACCGATCTGTGCTCCTCTTTCCCCATAAAGAAATACATCCCAGACCTCCACTATGAATGCTTCTCCCTAGGCCCACAGAGGCTAAGGAATAGGCATCTTATGATGACTCTAGGTTTGAAATGACAATGGTCACTAAAATACAACCCTAGTTGCAACAAACCATTATTCTTATCTATCGGGGTTTCTAACCCAGTAAAAATTAGGCTTACACTCGTGTGAATTCGGCGTTCATGACCTATGTACCTACACTTACATAGACGTGACTCGCGATCCTGGATATCCTAACCGAACACTCCCAAGGGCAACATGACTAGCACGATTCATGTTACATGCTACAATGGTGTATCAAAGAGTAAAACTAACATGCATCATTTCAAGAAGGTAAAGAATAAGTCAAGCATAATATTCATACACATATAAGATTGGGTAATCTTAAATCTCAAAAATCTCTACCAAGTCATGAATACAAATTAGATCCCCAAGAAACTAAACTACTCCTTAAGCATTGAACCTAATTTTACCATTGGATTCAAAGGGAAAAACTAGGAAGATTAAAAGAAGAGAGAATGGTTATTCCTTTTCTCTCTCTACCTACTCTTAAAAAACTAGGAGAATAGAATTACAACTAATGCCTAAAACATAAACCCTGGTATATATGGGCTCCTTTATATAGTAGGTAGGAAATGAACCTTAAAGAGGCCCAAAAACCAAAAGAAACCCTAGCTGGAACAACGGCACTGGCCATGAAACTGTACATGGCCTAAGAAATAGTGCACTAGCTGCCAGCTGGAAGTGGTCTCTCGGTCTTCCGAGCGGCACGGGTATGCACATCCTTTTGGGTTGCCGGCTGGGAAGGTATTTTAACCTTCAGAACGGCAATACCAGTAAATCCAGCACACTAAGTGTTGGGTCACAGCCCAAGAAGACTTGTCTCAAGCTTCTTGTCTCAGATGTTTTCCCTTTTGCTTGTCATAAGTTAGCTAGTAGCTTATCTTAGTTAGTTATCGGAGGTCCATGCCTGCATGCCCTTAATTTGGTTTTACCTCCTTTTGTTCTTGTTCCTAGCACCTGTAATTACTTCCGCAAACCATATTTGTGGAGTACTGAGCTACTCACATCCGGTTAGCTTTTTGCAATATATTGAAAACGAGCATTTACTCCCCATATGTCCGGCCTTATATTGCTTTTAGTTGCTTGTTATGAAGCCCTGTTTCCAATCTAAACTTGTGTGTGTATTTTCGCTACATACTCATCCAGGCCCCTTTAAAGGCTTGGTGTGACCAAGCCGAGTGAGACGTGCATGGAAACCAGGCGGTAGTCATGACACTCTAGCATGGCTAAGCCACACGGTTAACCCCTTGAGTGGGTGACCCATGACAGTTGGTATCAAAGCTCAAGCAATCCTTGAGAGGGTTCTCGTTAGTGAGGCACAAGGGGTCTGAGAGCCTTGCTGACCATGTGGATCAGATGGAATCGGATGTTGCCATTATCAGTAGAGACATCGAGGTGGCTAACGTGAAGGTTGCACGTCAGGATGATGAGATCACTGAGCAGAGGAAAGTTTTGGCATCTTCGAGTCTGACGTTGCTGAGATGGGTTATCTTGGAGGAGATGTGTGTGTGCTCATACAAGCCATGGAAACCTTTTTCTAAGGTGGGGGATGGTGTATGTGCTATGCACAGACAGAAAGTCCCTGAGCCTAAGAAATATGGCGGGGAACATGATGTGTGAGAGCTTGATAACTTCTTGTACAAGATGGAATAATACTTTAAGGTGACTGAAATGAATTCGGAAGTTGAGAAAGTCATTGTTGCCACAATGTACTTGGAGGGTTCTGCAATGTTTGGTGGTGCTCTTAGAACATGGAGATAAAAGCAGGTTGCTTAGCCATCGACACATGGGATGAATTGAAGCTCATGGTGAAATAACAATTCATGTCCAAAAATGTGAAGGAACAGGCGTTGTTGAGACTCAGGACCCTGACGCAAATAGGAAGTATAAAGGAATACGTGTCAGGTTTTATGGCTCGCATGCTCGACTTGCTTGACTATCCAGTGGAGTACAAACTCCATGACTTTAACCAGGGATTGAAACTGTGGGCTAGAATCAAGCTAAGGGGGTCTCTTTACACTGACTATAACTCAGCGGTGACATTCATCAAAATTCTTGAGGACTATGGGGGTGGAGGATCGTAATGAGTTGATAGGGAGGTGAATGGTTCTACTGTTGCCAAGGTGGGAAATGGTGCAGTGTGAGTTATCCCAAGGTGGGGAGTAACTTTAGACCCAGTCCGAGCAACAGAGGTAGCTTTAGGCCCAATTGAGGTACGAGAAGGAATGGGGGAAGCTTCAGTGCAAGTGCAGCTAGTTCAGTCGAGTCCAAACCAAGGTGGGGAGGATAGCAAAATGGGAAGGCGCAACTTGTGTGAGGGACGTGCAAAGGGAATCATGCCCTTGTTACTATCCAATAGAGCAGAGGATCACTATTATGTTTCTTGAAGACTCAAGAAAAATCAGGGAGGCACTAAGTGAGGTAGTTCAGGAGCATTCGGCTGAGGAGTCTGGGCCCAAAGAGGAAGAACCATGCTCTATGGGGGCATTATATCTGCGGTGTAATTCCATGGTAAGATCAAAAGAGCCAGGACGGTTGAATTCGTTAGCGAAGCTTGAGATCGACCAGGTGGTTGCTGCAATGCGAGTAAAGAGAGTCGCAGCTCGGTTAAGCTGTGTGAAGAAGGCCGCACCTCAACTTGACAAACCTGAGATTGTCCATGTGAAACCAGTGCGACAGATGAATGGAGCATTGATGCATATGGACTTGCACAAAAATGGAAAACCCATAAGGGTGATGGTCGATACAGGAGCTAGCCATGTGTATGTCTCCGAATTAGAGGCATCAAGATTGGGGCTCATGTTGGAGAAAGCTGTGGCAAGATGAAGATCATTAACAATGAAGCTCAACCAGTACTAGGTGTTGTGAGGCGATGCTCAGTCAAGGTTGGCACCATTGAAGCCACAGTGGATTTCCATGTAGTTAGAATGGATGAATTTGGTTTAGTCCTCAACGTGGATTTTCTAAGAGATGCATGAATTTTTGTATACCTATATGGAAAGTGCCTTTAATTCTTAGGCACCAATCCATGTACGATCAAAGCAACTGCAAAGAGATCACTCGAGGATAAACTCTAAGCTTTGAAGCTTATCATGTGAGTAAAATAAGATGAGGACCGCTATTTAGCGAATCCCGGTAGGGTGAACAAAAATGAAGGGTTAGAAGGGTCTACACCAGCAATTGGTTTGCCCGATGGATCCGAGGAGTTTTGTGAAACAAGTCTGAAGTTGAGCATGTTTTAGGTTTACAAGATGTATCTTCCGGCTGGCGAGCCCCATCAAACTTCCCATTTAGAGTCGTTCAAACAAGCTAAACCTTGTAAACCTTGACGGGGAAAGACAATTCATCATTCACATCATCAACCCCTTGTTGTTCCACAAGGCAAAAGGCAGAAACGTGAACGGATGATGATGTGTACCAGACATCATCCAGAGTTGGACATTCCTTCGGTCACCGATCAAGGAGTAGGTGCTATAAAATCAAGCTAGCACAAAACGGAACTGAAGAGAAGCCAAGAACCACAATTACGTTAGAGTACATCAGCGCTAGCAAATGAATCAACCATTTTCTTGAGGCAGAAGTGTACGAGAAAATTTTGGGTAGCGAAGCACCTTATAGGAATGATGGCTCCGAGTACGTTCTCCTAATTGAGTGGGAGATAATGTTACGTGGTCAGTATTATCACTCAACCTCAATGCAACCCCATGCCCATACGCATGCCACAAACGATCTGCGGTTCCATGCCTCTCAACGCATGCCTGCAAATTGGTCTCCCTAAACTGTGATGGACATGCCTCTAGATCTTCAAGTGTCGTTTTCCTAACCACTCTTGGCTCGTGATGTCCCCCTCTATACCCGCGACATGCCGTGCACAACGCCTGAGCCGTTTGTGCCCAACTTCCATGTGTGCAGTGTCTGGTCGCCCATTAGACCAGCTCACTAAGTGTTGAGTCACGACCCAAGAAAACTTGTCCCAAGAACCTTGTCCCAGAAGTCTTCTCTTTTGCTTGTAATAAATTAGCTATTAGCTATTAGCTTAGTTAGTTATTGGAGGTCCATGCCCCCGAGCCCTTATTTTGGTTTTACCTCATTTTGTTCTTATACCTAGCACCTATAATTAATTCCATACACCATATATGTAGAGTACTGAGCTACTCACATCCGGTTACTAATTTTCAACATATTGAAAATGAGCATTTTCTCCCTAGTTTTGGGACTTGTACTGCTTTTAGTTTCTTTTTGTGAAGTCTTGCTCTCAATCTAAACTCGTGTGTGTATTTCCGTTGCGTACTCATCCACTCTCCTCTAAAGGATTAGTGTGTCGGAAGCAACCAAGCTGAGTGCGACATGCATGGAAACCAGGTGCTCTGCTGATCTCAAGATTCTTTGCTAACTTGGTGAATGGAGCTAGAGTCTGGGTAGACATTAGATATGAAAAAATGTATAAATTTTGTTTCCGCCGTTGTGTAATAGGTCAACCTTGTCAAAGGTGTCCCATAACCAGTGATGAGGATTTGGAATATTTTATTGATACCCATATCCAAGCTTATAATGTAGCTAGGGGGTCTAACATTATATATGATCCAAATAAGGAAATGTTCCCGTGTTCTCTTATAGATTATTCTAATAGGTAAACTAAGAGAAACATGACATTTGTTGAAGGTTACATGGATTTGAGGTGGGAAAGATATAGTAATATGGAGGAGAATCATATTTAGGAAGGTTTTCTAATTTCCATAGAAGTGGATAATCATTTGCCACCCCAAGCTTATCATGGACTTGGTGGTTCTAGTGGTGGTGATGGAGGTAATGGTGGAGATCCGGGGAATGGTGGGGAAGGAGGTCTGTCCCATTTGACCTTTGATCCTTACTTTGGAGCAGGGAATCAACAACAATAACCACCACAACAACCACCAGAGGACCTCCCCTCAACAACCTTAGCAACTGGAACTTCCTAATAGCTATCTTCAAAAGGACATATGGAAGAGAGTGACAATGAAGATCACATCCATGTAAATGTGGGGATGTGGGTTCAGGAGTATCATGAAGGAATGAAGAATGGAAATCAGCTTAATCAAGGTCTGGTACAAGATGGTTTTAGTTCCATCAATAGTTCAGACAGTTCAAATGAGATCTCTAAGTTTTCAAGCAATTATATCAGGAGCTTCTTCAAGAATAACAAGATGAAGCTATGAGTATTGCTACTACAAAACTGCTAGATCTGAGCAAGGTGAGGGTTAAGGATGAAACAAGAATTCAAAAAGAACTTCAAGCCACAAATGTTGAAGTACAGATACAAGAGGAAAGTCCAGGTGTAGAAAATATGAGCCCAATTCAGGAAAACATGTACTGTTAAGGATAAGAAGTAAGAGGCTAATGGAAAAGAGGGAGACACTCCCCCAAAAAGAAGATGAAGAAAATAATAACGGCAGTGGAATATAAGAGGATGTTCCAAGTGCAGAGGAATGGTAGATCAAAACAAGGAAAGCAAAGGGAAGGAGATTCTAACAGAAGCAGAATGAGATGCTGGAAATGACAAAGGCAAGACTATAACATATGATTGGAATGGGAATGAGAGTGGCTTGTCCAGTTCTGAGCCAGTTCCAGTTCAGAACAAAAGAGGAAAGATCAGGAAGATAGCACCTACTGATGATGAAGAGGAATGTGAATGATAGGATTGAAGTAATTTTCCACCAAAGAACATAATTTGATTTCTCATCAACAGATTTGGAATTGGCAGTGCAAGTTTGAAGAATTCATTAGAGGAAAATGCGCGGGAAAAAAAATAAAATTATTGTTTTTGCAGGAATGGTTTTACCCACAAAAACTCAGCAACTCAAGGATGTTCACAAGGAGAATACAAGCAAGGCTAATGAAGGAGATGAAAGAATCAAGGAAGGGTTTATGGGAGCTATACCAAAATGGTTCCCCGAATCAACATGAGAGTCTTAGCATTGAACTGTAGAAACTTTAACAACTCCTCTACAAAGAAGAGGATAAACCATTTGCTGAAACATAAGTAGCCAGAAATTCTTGTCCCCTCCAAGACCATGGCTCAATATTCGACCTTGGAAACTTGGAGGGAAAACTCAATATTTAATATGGCAGATTATGTGGATCCACTTGGAAGATCTGGTGTTCTTGGTGTATTTTGGTGAAATAATTTAGATGTTCAAGTTCTTTTTAAGTAAAACAAAATTATCAGTTTATGAATTTCAAACACCAATCACTTCAAATGGTGTTTAGCTTTATTTGTGGTCACCCAGAGGTGTTAGGTAGACCTTTGGTTTGGAATTCTCATAGTGACTTTTTTTCCAGCATTTGCAGTATCCTTTAGTTTTGTTAGGTGACTTTGATCAAGTTTTATCTCAAAAAGACAAGAGAAGAGGACAACCGGTGCCACAAAAAATAGATCTCCATGAATTAATAGAGAAGTTTAACTTTGTGGGGATACCAAATGAAGGTTTATGGTAAACTTGGACGAACAATAGAGATCATCCAAACAATATAATACAAAGATTGGATAGAGCTTTTAAATGCCCACATTGTAGGTCATCATTTCCTGAAGCAAAGGTATTCAATTTACGAATTATTGATTCGAATCATAGCCCTCTTCTTCTGGATTTGAAGCCATGAAATAGAACTCAGAAAATGGTCCTCATATATGAAGCTTTCTAGGCAAAATCAAGTGTTTTTGAACAAATAGTCAGAAAGGCCTAGAACAAAGGTTTTTAATTTAGCCAGAATCTGGAAATGTTGAGCTCAGATATCAAGCTAAATACAAAGTTGGAGATCACTCTTAGACATCTCCGTAACTGGAGTAACAATTCTTATAGAAATTTGGACAAAAACATTTCCAATTTGGAGAAGAGATTGAGTAAGTTGCAGCAGGGATCAGGTCTCCTCGACAATGAAATTGAAATACAACATATCCTTCTCATGTTAAAAGATTTGCACCAGAAGCAATCTGATTATTGGGAACATGGATCAAGAGCCTCATAGATAAAATTTGGGGATAAGAATACATCATTTTACCACAAGTGGGCAACAAAAAGAAGAAATACAAATACTATACAAGGAGTGTATGATATTCAAGGACATTGGATCACTGAGTAGGAGCAAATTTTCAGCAATATAACTAATCATGTAAAATTAGTCTTCACAATTCTTGAATGGTACTCCCCCCACCTCATGCGGATGAGATCAATATAGAAAATTACATGCATACTAATGGACGAAGATTATCCCAACAACAAATTGGTGAGATTTTTTGGCCTTTCACAGGGAAAGAAATATGGCAAACGCTTAAAGAAATGAAGTCCTAGAATCACCTGATGAGGTGGTTTACCCCTTGGTTTTTATAAAAGATACTGGAGTATCCTGGGGCATGAACTTACAGAAACCATCTTGAATATATTAAATCAAGGAGAGATCCCCCAACAAACTAATAAAACACTGTATCTTTATGCAATGCCAAATACAAAGTGATAGCGAAGGTGCTAGCAAACGGAATGAAGACAAACATCAGTGATTTGATCTCTGATTATCAAAATGGATTTGTTCCGGGAAGATGTATTTCAGAGAATGTACGGCTGGCTCGTGAAGTGGTCAACTTCATGAATAAAAAGAAAACTCAAGGAGCTAAGGGATATGTGGCCATTAAGCTTGACACGAACAGAGCTTATGACCGGGTTTCATGGAATGTTTTGGAAAAATTATTACTTAGGATAGGCTTTCCAAGTAACTGGGTTAAGCTGCTAATGTCTTTTGTCTCAACAGTTTCTTATCAAGTGCTACTAAATGGAGAGAGTTCCTCATTCTTTATACCAGATAACGGACTGGAGAAAGGCTGTCCTTTGTCTCTGTATCTCTTCATACTATGCCAAAAATTTATGTCCTCCTAGTTTGAGCATAAGATCAATATGAACAATAGGATTAGCATGAAGGTTTCCCAGAGGGTTCCAAAGATCAGTCACTTAATGTATGCCGATGATTGTATTATAATCTCAGAATGCAACACAAGTTCTGTTGATGACATTGCAAATACTATTGATCTATTCGCAAGATACTCAGGTCAGAGACTTAACTTTGATAAATGTGCAATAATGTTTAGTCCAAACACACCAAAGAGTATGATTAAATATTCAAGGTATAGACTCAACATTCACGGAAGCGGTTTGGGTGGTAAA
Source organism: Rubia tinctorum (assembly GCA_032355605.1). Classification (NCBI taxonomy): domain Eukaryota; kingdom Viridiplantae; phylum Streptophyta; class Magnoliopsida; order Gentianales; family Rubiaceae; genus Rubia; species Rubia tinctorum. The sequence continues at coordinate 5,527 of JAULKM010122653.1, read as the reverse complement.
TATCTGGGGCATGGATATTAGCTTTCAAGCCCCTAAAGTACAAATCTTCAAAGGGCTTATTGACATATTTAAACATTCCTCTTGGAAGACTGGATTACTATCTTATCCTACCAGAATCACCCTTGCTAAACATGTCTTAGCATCTGTGGCAATATATCCTCTTGGAATCTTTAGGATTCCAAAAAACCATACTAAAAAAACTGGACAATATAATAACACATTTTATATGGGGAGGTAAGGAAGGAAAGAAAAAGGTGCACTAGAAAGTATGTTGAAAGATTTGTAAATCTAAAGAGGATGGTGGGTTGGGTCTAAGATCTATGGAAGCAATGAATAAGACACTTCTAGGTAAGCATTTATGGAACATAGTTGCGGAGAAAAACACTTTGTTATGCAAGGAATATAAGGAGAAATATTTTAGAAATAAAGAGTTTCTCACAATGGCTCCAAGATCACAGGATTCTTGGGGTTGTAGATCGATCTTATGGGCTAAGTCAATTGTCAAGGATAACTTAGCTTGACAAGTTACAAATGGAAGGAAGATCAGAGTAATTGATCAATGGATACCAAATATAAAAAATCCATTGTCTACTCAGTCAATGATTGGATCTTATACTAGCCTCAAGGTAAGTGACCTTATTACAGAACAAAATTAGTGGAAAATGACACTGATCAAATCAATCTTTCCTCGCAAAACAATTTCGAGCATTATAGCTATACATACGAATGTGTCTTCGTTAACACCAGATACACCAGTATGGAAGCCAAATAATTATGGTTCTTACACGGTAAAAAATCCTATCATTTGATTGTGAAGGAACTATGGCCCAATCAGGATCATGCTGATCTAGGTTTAAGGAAATTCTTGAAATTATTGTGGAACCTTTATATTCCACAAAAACTTTAAGTCTTTATTTGGAGGCTTATTAGTTCGGCCCTTCCGACAACAAAGAATTTATGTCGAAGAGGAATTATGGATCAAGTAATTTTCTCTAGATTTTAACACAGGATGGGGATGAAATTCATCTTTTCATAGGCTACTAATGATTCTAAACGAATATGGAGAATTTATTCACTAGGATTTGACTTCAATGCTGCTCTGCAGTAGGATGTGAAACATTGGTTCATACAATGGACTACTTTGGGGCCGGATAAGGATATGATCAACCTATCGATCTGTATTCTTTGGAAATTTTGAAACAAAGGAATGCAAAGGCGATGAATGGGGAACCACAAGATCTGACACTATGTTGGTAAAATGCGAAAATCAACTTCATTATTATGAATCCATCTAAAATAGACACAACCGAGACTAATAACTAGGAAGAATGGATAATCAACAACCACAACCACTGGAAAACAGATCTCGATAGTAGATGAATGTACATAGGCATCATATGCAAGTCAAGGGATGTGTAATCACAGTAGATGGATCATTCCAAAAAGAAAGCCACCTAGGCATGGCGACATGGACTATATCTTATCAGGTGGATCTTACAAGAAAACAAACAATATCGGGTTATGATTTCTTCATAAAAAATTCTCCACTACAAGCCAAAGTAGAAGATTGCTTTAGAGCAATACAGGAAGCTCTCAAAAGTGAACCTTCATATATGATGGTCTAACTTGATTCAGCCATTTTTGAAAATTCACTCTCGAAACCGAGCTCGGATCCCTGGGAAATTAAGGGAACACTTGATCAAATTCTGCTTATATCCTCCTTGTTAAGTAGTTTCAAATGTAATGGTTTCTCGTTGTTTAGTTTTTAATGAACATATTGTAGCTAATAGTCTAGGAAAATCACTATGTAATCCATATTTCAGTAGTTAATTATAATATATGTGATTTTTTTAAAAAAAACAATACACTGTAAGATCATGTGCTTCCAACTATTTGGAAATTTCATTTTTTGTTAGAATGAGCTTAGGAAATCCCATCATGCTCTCTCATATGCTTTGTTCATATCTAATTTGATAGCCGGCAAAGATGACTTCCCTTTATTTTTCGAATGTGATCAGCTAAATCATGATCAATGGGGAGCTATCTTCTATTTTTCTGCAGGGACAAATTCATTTTGGTTTTCTGAGATCAAAGTGCTAATCACCCGCCTAAGCTTTGACTGCAATAACTTGGCAATGATTTTGTATTGTACCTTGCATAAGTTGATTGGCTTGTAAATTGCATTGGTGAAACGATGACACTCATTCTAGTAGTGAAATTTTAATGCTTTCCAGTGATGTTGGTAAAAACTTGGTAAAAATCCATGTGAACCTATGGATGACCTAGGTTTCATGTTTTTCCCCCTATTTCTTTCTATAATTCTTGCTTAGAAAAAATGACTTTGTAGCATCTCATTTTGTAGTCCTGAGAGCTTATAATACAAAAAGTCTATCAACTGTATCTTGAATAGTGATAGTCCTGAGAGTTTACAATGCAAAAAGTCTATCAATTCGGTTATTCGGGTTAGCTTCGGGTTTCGATCAAACGGGTTCGGATTTAAACGGGTAAAAATATGTTTTTTTGGGTCGGATCGGGTCAGATTGAAATGGGTCGAAGTCTGTTAGTCGGGTCAGGTCGGGTTGAAACAGGTCAAAATCTGTTTGTCGGGTCAGATTGGGTAAATGTCAAGTCAGATTCTGACGGGTCTGTTATGCTCCTCGGGTCAGGTCGGGTTGGGTTACACTACTAGAAAACAGGTACATATGCACCGATATGTCAGTGTTGGGCAAGGGCGGAGCTAGAAAATTTTATTTGGTGGGTCATAATTTAATTTGGTGTCTCTATTTACAGTGTTAGAATTTTGAGAAATTTTAGAATTTAGGATTTCAGGTTAGAATTATTAGGTCAGAATCGGGTTTCAGGTTGAATTCGGGTTGAGTCGAGTTTGGGTTTGGGCCCAAAATATCAGGTCCGAATTGGGTTTCGGGTTGAATTCGGGTTGAGTCGAGTTTGGGCCCAAAATATCATGTCAGGATCGGGTTTCAGGTTGAGTTTGGTTCGAGTCGGGTTCAGGTTTGGACTCAGATTATCAGGTCAGAATTGGGTTCAGGTTGAGTTCGGGTCGAGTCGGGTTCTGGTAAATATTTCGTTGGTTAGGATCAGGTTCGGGTTGAGTTTAGTCTAGTCAGTCCAGGTCGGGTCAGAAATTCGGGTCAGAAATTGACAACTCTACTGGTATGCGTGGGGATACACATCTTGCTACACGTAGATGACTTTTAAATTAAGTAAATTATAACCCGGTAGTAATTTATCCCAACCTCCATATAATATAAATTGTTTGTTTAGTGTTGTCAATCGGGGATATTGAAGTCATTTTTATTAAACTAAACATAAGTTATATAAAAATAACATATTAATATTATAATATGTTACGTATTTTAATTCTTTACTATATATAATCAATTAAAATATATATTTTCTAAATATATATTTAAAACCATAAACATCTCATACTATATCTATATATACCACTAAAGAAAATCCAAATAAACAAATAATATGAAATAACAAAATGTTCGGATTTTTCAGTACAATGATAGAGTATTTTGATAGAAATATGTATACATATTATTTATTTATTATATACGACAAAGTCTTGTTTTAGATCGGCTAATTGTTAAATAAGGACATTCTATAATTAGTGAGACTAATTAAGTCATTTGTTATTTACTTTTATTTATTACAATGTGATACACATAATTATGATAACATTTTAAAAGAAATCGCAACATATAAATAATTACTTTTTGAATGAAATATTATACTAAAAATAATCAGTTTTTATTGTATTCAATATTTAACGATTTCTAACTAAATTAATTATTTCACTCTATAACTCATATAGTTTTTCTTAAATGATTAAATTTAAATTTCAAATAAACTTTATTTTTAATTTAAATGTAACATTCAAAATGTACATTCTAATATTTTAATTAAAAATATCGTGCAACGCTCGATAGACCGATGGTATTCTGCTATTAATAGAAAATAAAGATAGACTAAATACAATGGCAAACACGTTACTCTCTCCGTTTCAAATAAAACGGTATATATTTACCCGATTTTTTATAAGCACCAATATCAATAATTTTATATAATTTAAAATAATGGAAATTTTGAAAAATATTAGTTGACGAATAAGATAATATAAAATTTTATTCATCAAATATTTTTTATGGTAAAAATTAACTAATTTTAACTAAAGAATACAGTGAATTGTGCAGTCTTATCAGGGAAGAATAAGATACTCCCTCTATTTCTTTGTATTTGACATCATAACTCTACGTGCTTGAATTTTTTGTGAATGCAATGAGTGGATAAAATTGAATTTTGAAAAGAAAAAAAAAGAAAGTAGAATGAATAGATAAATTGAAGTAATTTGTCAAAAAGTGAGTGTGCCAGTATAGAAGGAAATTTTTTTTTACCAAATAAAGTGAAATGGACAGAGTGTTAAGATTTTTCTTTTGTGTCAAATATTTTAAATAGTGCATGTTATAAATGATTTGATTCAATCTCTTCTCATAATTAAAATTTACTTCATATACATCAATAATGCATACAATAACATTTTAAACATGGAAATGTATCATCAAAACAATCTTTTATATAGAGTGATGAATAAGTGAGGGAGTATACTCCTCTGTTTTGATATTTATAACACACTTATTATAAATAAATATTTTCTTTTATTTGACACTCTTTCCATTTTTGACAAGATTCTTTCAATTTCATCCACTCATTCTACTTTTTACTCTATACCATTAATTTCATCCGTTCATTTTTTTCACTGAAATCCAAATATTTAAACATAGGGTACATAAATAGAAAACGGAGGGAGTAAGTAAAAAAAGGCAGAAACTCAAAAAGTTCATCCAAAAAGGACAAAAAGGAAATCTTCATTGGAAAAAAGAACTGCAGAAAATAAAAAACACACAATTATAGAAATATGATGGTACATATAGCAGATGCCTTTGTCACTGTACATTTCCAATTCTGTTATACCTCTGCGGCAGACAGCAGTACCATCCGTCCCACCTCTCTGTTCTTGCTCCGCATCATTCTAATGGCGTGCCTCCATTAACCCCATTTCTCACTCCAAAATCCCATCTCAATTCTCCAACATTCTTTTCCTTTTATTTTCTTTCTTTTTTGGTCCCCCATTTTTTCATGAAATTTCCTGTTCAAAATCCACCCTGATCGCCCCCCTGTAGCTTTGTTTGTGACATCTGTGTTTGTGTACAGTAACGTGGGGTTTTGAACTGTGGAGTGATGTTTAGAGTAAATGAAAATCGTGAAGGAGCGATGAGTCATCATCAGCAGCAACATCTGCAACAGCCTGTTAATCCGTTTTCGAATTCTGGGCCATTTTTCTATTCTGGCTATTTTGATGATCTGGGCGCTTTTGATGCTCCCATGCACCAGATTATGATGGAATCAGGGGGCCCCAGCACGGGCTACAGTCCCTTGGACCATGTTAGCAATGACCGCGTTCTGAATGTACCGTACGATGTGGGATTTTGTGAAAACT
>JAULKM010122634.1:0-20723 GCA_032355605.1 Rubia tinctorum | reverse complement strand
TAAAAACTATATCAATTATTTTGGTGAGGATTGGGGATCCTAATAAATATCCCTCCCATTAATATGGGCTTAATTTTTTTTAAAAAATAGTTAGCAGTTAGTTTACAGCCAAGGGAACGGAAAAAAATTGGTACTAGGAGAACATTTAATTTAAAATTTAATTTTTTTAAAGGAGCCCCACGCAGTTGCGTTATAATTGTATAAGCACTGACATGTTGATGAATGGCACCGGTAATTCTACATGTGCTCGATACATAAATTTTTTTAACATTTACAAGCTAGAATAGGAAAAAAAGTTTTTGAAAAATGGGTTTATGGTATGAGTTATCTAGAACATGTACTAGCGTTTCCAACATTTCAACTTAAAAATAATCTATTTAATATTTCTATACTTAGGCAAGAATAACAATAATCATGTATTTTGGAGTTATGGATAATAGGATAACCCAATTTTGGATCACAATGCAATTTTCAAAAACTGTGTAGAAGTAATTAATGTTGACTTTTGAGACACTTTCGTTCAACCATACGTGATTGCATTTTGGTGTCGTCAATTTTGTGATTCGACAACTTAACTTTTTTGGAGGTATCTAAGTGCAAAAAGTAAAAACTTTACTCGTTACTCCAAATTGAAATCTGCTCGAACATAATGCTACACTATACATCCCCTAGTATTTTCCAAGTTCTTAATTGAATATCTATCAGCAATCTGGAACAAGAACATATTCGCAATACTTTCTAATTTTCCTTTCTTACTTTTAAGTAATCTACTTTAAGTTACTCTAGAACATGTACTAGCGCCTTACAATATTTCACCAAGAAAATTAATTAATTTAATATTTTTATATTTAGGCAAGAATCACAATAATCATGTATTTTAGAGAAATGGATAATGGGGTAACATCATTTTGGGCCACAATGTAATTTTCCAAGACTGTGTAGAAGTAATCAATGTTGACTTTCGAGCCTCTTCCATTCACACATACATGCCCAAATCGCTAAGTCACAATCGCATATTAATGACTTGCAATTTGGTGTCGCCAATTTTTTGATTCAACAACTCCAACTTTCTTGGAGGGACCTAAGTGCAAAAATAAAAAATTTACTCGTTACTCTAAATTGAAATCCGCTCGAACGTGATGACACTGTATGCACCCATATTGTATTTTCCAAGTTCGTAACTAGAACATATCCGTAATTATTTTCGATTTTCCTTTCTTACTTCTAGGTAATCTACTCTAAGTTAGTATAGAACATGTACTAGCGCTTTCCAAAATTTCACCAAAAAATTATTTGTTTTCAATTCCTATATTTATGCAAGAATAACTAAAATCGTGTGTTTTGGAGAGAAGGATAATGGTGAACAAAATTTTGTGCCCTAGCGTAATTTTTCATAAATATGTTAGAGGCGCTTCCGTTTACCCATTGTAGCTTGAATTTTAAACATGTAATTGTCTCTTATTTAATTGCATTTTGGTGTCTTCAATTTTATGATTCGCCGCCTCCAAATTTCTTCTATGAATCTGATTGTAAAAATTAAAAAGTTAACTTTGAGATCAAATAATATAAGCACCAACATTGTTTTGATTCGAGACCCCCCGTTCACCCTCGTTCAAGCCCAAGTCTCCAAGTTGCGATTGTGTCTTGGTGAATTGCATTTTTGTGTCACCAATTTTGTGATTCGACGCTTTCAACATTCTTGGAGGGAGCTAATTGCTAAAAGTAAAAGATTTTATTGTCAAAACCTGAAATAAATGTGGGGACCAATTGTATGATATCATCGTACTGGTGCTATATTCTTATGGTATAGAGGTAGGTCATCTGGTAGGAAATTGAATATTTTTTAAAATTTTCATCTAAAATATAGGAGGGAAATTTATGAGCTCCGGTAGGACCTTTATAGGGATCGGTCAAACTACCGGTGCTAGATATTTAGAATATTTTTTTCTTCTCTCTGCATTATTTAGAAAAAAATGAAAATATCCATTTAAAGTAGCGTTATGAAACTGTGTTGAAAATACATAAGCACTAATATGATCACCATAGACATCAGGTATGATACCAGTACTCCATACTTATAATATTTTTACCATCCCACTCTATGGTTAATAATTAATTGCACCGGTTTATTATATCAGTGCTAATAATTAATACTTATTATATGACATATTTAATTATAAATCTACTATTTCGTTAGATCTGAACTGTTAACTTTTTTTTATTGATTGAATCTACACAAATAAAAACTTATTACTATATTAATCAAATATGAAACCCTAATTCTATCCCACACTTGTTATTCCTCCCATCATTCACCGTACGATCTCTCTGCCCGTACCCGAAACCCTCCCTCTCTAAGCAGAAAACTCTCCCTATCCCACCCTTCACCGTGATGGCTCGCACCTGCGCCACCTAGAAATCAAACAAAATCTGCCCGAACGTCTGCGCCAGTCCTCTATGATCCTCAATGATGATAACCAGGTGACGTCGGAGAACAAAAGATGGCGGAATGATGACTTTGATGCAATGTTCTTCGAGAACTCTGACCTCCCCGGACAGCACCGACTTAGGTTCCAGAAGATTATGCATGACTTTCTTACTTACCAATAATTTGGGAAGATCACTCATAGAAAATAGTTAAATGTCTTGAGAAAGACCACTAGCAACAGCGAGTGGCGGTGGTTGAGGGGGAGGTTCGGTTTGCAGCGGCGATGCGTGTGGAGTAGGTATCATAGGAGTGGAAGAGGTACTGAGGTGTAAGGAGGAGGCCATGGGAAAGTGTTGGTGTTTTATGAAACACAAAGCTATTTAAGTATAATTGCATTTGAGTAGTTGTGAACTCGGGACGTTAAAAAAAGTTCGGTGGTGTGGAGTGTACACTTGTATAAACTATCTACGAGTTTACAATTGATAGGAAAAAGATTAATTGTTTTGGTGATGACTAACATGACTTGTCCTAGAGTGTAGAAAGATGTATCATTTCAGAGTTCATTATAATTTTGTTGTGGTGGTGTGTGTTGCCTAACTTCTCTTGATGATGGAAATTATAATTATGATGTCACGGTTCATTGAATGTGGAAGTGGAAAGATGCATTGTTTTCAGAATTCATCATAATTCTGATAACTACGTTTTCTATATGAATAGTTGCATCTGCTCAGGACATTTGTGGCAACCTGTGCTAGCTTGTAGCACCAGTGTAAGAAGTGCAACCACATGATTGAACGGTTGCATCTGTTCAGCATATCTCCTATATAAACATGCGCATGCATGCACAGAAACACGCGGGAAAACTATGAATTTTCTAAGACAAATAGCAACCAGAAAACAGTTACTCAAATGTATTCTCCTGATTCAAACCTAGAATAGGAGGGATTTTCGATTGTTTTATTCTCGAAGGGAATTCGTGTAACCCAAGACTGTAATAAGGTCGAATTACTCTTTAAGGAAAACGTATATAACGCGGCTCACATCGATATCCAAGAAAAGTTTTACCACAATCATCCAAGTGTGATTATAGCATTCCATTGGAATGCAAGTATTACAGCAAGTTACTGCAACAGTTACAAAAAGGATACGATTTTCGTCATGTTCGTTTTTATGAATATTTCTTTCTTTATGCTCGTCTCGTCTAGATGCATTTGTTGCCCCTTCATTCATTGGTGTTCTGCATCTGTAGGCTCAGAAGTTTTGAGCAGCCTGTCATATTTGAAAACGTAGTAATATATTTTTTCTATTTTGTTTCCCATGTTTTTAGTGGAAAGAAAAACAGATTAATAGGAGACAAAAGAACTATTTGTGTAAAAATTAGATCATATTATTCGTACAGAAAAAGAACACTAAACAAGATGTTGGGAAAACACAAAACATGATGTTTCAGCATCTGCGGTTAATTTTGGCCCTAACAATTTGTTTATGCTTGACCTCAATTAATTGTTGTTTGCAAAGCATGAAAGGATTCGGAGTCTGATCAAGAATTGCTAAATAATTATGTGGACAGTTCTTAAACTTAGGACAACACCGGTGGAATTATTAATGAACGGCGCCAGTCCATTTAAAATGACTGTGTAAGCTTCCAATTACAATGTAATAAAAATTCTTTACCTTTGGTGCTGTCAAGGAATATTTAAGTATTTATTTTGTAATCAATATATAATATTTTTTAAAAATTTTGAAGTCATCTCAATCAAAATATAATATAAATTCTTTGCTTTGTATTTTGGTACTCTCAACTGAGTGTATTTAAGTAACTATTTTGTAATTTATATATAGTATTTTTTAAAATGTTGAAGTCATTTTGACTATTAAGTATTAATTAATTAATCAAAATATATTAATTTTGAAATGATTAAAAATTAAGAGGGTGATATAAATCTCCTTGCTAAGGTTTAAATGCAAAAATTTTGAAGAAACACTCTCTATCAAAGTTGAACGAAGCACACTCTAGAAATCAAGAAGACACATACGAAAGTCTTATAGAAAAACAACTTTAGTTCTTCACTAACACAAAAGTCGAAATCTCTAAACCTAGGCATTAGTTGCACGGATTTGTTCACTAAAACTTCCCAAGTTTTAGTCTCACAATTATCGAAAATAAGTATTGCTCGCAAGCACAAGAGTATATAATCAAAATTCTGAATTACAATGTTTTTTTAAAATGTTGAGAGCCTCCCCTATTTATAGGGTGTAATTCATCTTCTTTACAAGAAAAGAAAGACATAATTTAGGTAGGATTTGATCTAATTCCTTACTAAATTAGAACTGCCTTTGGAAATCTAAATCCTAATAAAAAAATATGTCCTAGACTACTTAGAAGCTTAGCCGGATTCTTCTAACAAGAATAGCAAGATTCTTCGAATATGGTCTTATCAAATCTTATCTAAACATATCTAATATAATCCAATTTAAACTAATATTCTAATATTACAAGAATTTCTAGATTAGCTCTAAATGTGAGCACACTACCTCACTAAAAAAACCATTGGAAAAAAGAGTATAGTGTTAACCCCTTAAAATCCTAATCTTGAAAATATCTCAGAAACCCTAATCAAAACCCTAATTCAAAATCAATAATAGGAAACCATGAAACCCTAATTCAAAATTGGAGTACAATTCTTCAAAGAGTATTTCAGATTATTTGGCTCCTCTTCATGAATTTGATCAATCAAAGCATTCAATGCATCGTCTCTAAATTTATTCCTGCCTCTTGTCATCGGACAAGTCATGTTACTTAGGGAACATAAACTTTGAAGATTTGATCTAGCTGTGGCATGGCTTCATTTAATGAGTTATCATTGTGATTCACATCATTACCTTCCTATCGAAAGGTTTCGTCCTCAAATCTAAATCATCTTCAAATGTATAAGGAGATAAATCAACAACATTGAGCGTAGCCCTAATTCCATAGTCTTCAGGTAACTCAATCTTGTAAGCATTGTTGTACACACGCTCCAAAACTCAAAAAGGTTCATCACCACGGGGACTCATCTTAGACTTACTTGCATTAGGAAATCTCTCTTTTCGAAGATGTAACCAAACCCAGTGTCCATGTTCGAAAATCATCAATCCTCTTCCACGATTTTCTTTCTCCGCATTCTGAGCATATGTCATTTCAATTATTTCTCTAACTTTTTTGTGCATCTTCTTTGCAAAAATCAGCCTTCTTTTCTCCATCAAAGTTGTAACATGTTTAAAATTCAAAGGAATCAAGAGGAGTAATGGGCAAGAAACCACAAACAACTTCAAATGGAGATAAAGAAGTAGTAGGATGAACAGTTCTATTGTAAGCAAACTCTGCTATGGGGATGCACGCTTCCTAATTCTTCAAGTTTTTCTCAACTAAAGCACATAATAAAGTTCCCAACGTGCGATTGGTAACTTATATTTGTCCATCTCTTTCTGGGTGACTTGCAATTGAAAATATTAAATTAGTTCCCAACTTCCTCCAGAGTGTATTCCAAAATAATGATAAGAACTTTACTAGTGAACGTCGTTTCACTCCCTAAATAATCAGCAAACTCTATAAATGAGATTAGTACTGTAGTTAGCAGAGTCGATCACATGAGGAACGAAGCAAAAACTATAATTAAATTACCTACTAATATAGAACAATTTTGGTGTAGCCACCATGCATTAATTTTCAGGATTTTATCTAACAACTAATAATGCAAATAAGTAATATCAAATATATATTAAAATGCAAACTAACGATTATAAGAATCTATGTAATCGGCTCAGAATAACTCACATTAGTTAAACATCGATCATAAGCGCAATAATGAATGAATCCTTACATATCTATCAGTTATAGGAAAGTATGTACGCTTAACGTCCACAATTCTTTCTTACCTTGTTGACAATTGACCAGTTATAATTAACCAATTGTTTCCCTTACCAAAATGCCCCCGGAAAGTATTCGTTGAACCAGATATACATTTTGATAGCATTAAGAATCAAAAGAACCTAATATAACATTTACCAAAGTAAAAGCAAATAGTAATGCACACTTAATTGTTCTCCATCTTGCTATTACAGTCTTATCTAGTTAGTTATTTTTCACAAGAATTCGCAACTTGTTAACCCTTTCCAACGATTACGTTGTGGTGGAATTAGATAGCATTTTCCTAATAATATTCAAGTTGATCAGGGTTAAACATATCAAGAATAAAATTAAACCAAAAACACATAAGAATCAATTATTAAAAAAAATTAGGTCTCACAATTCATAAACTACTGCCTTTTTCCATGCCGATATATATTAGTTACTCATGCAAATTAACCTAAATAAAAAATATATAAACGAAATCTAACTAAACTAACAAAATAATAAAGAAATAAACAAGGCATACCGTGAGAAGCTGATTAATGTTTGTGCACTCCAATTGAACAAAGCATTGATTCAATTAATCTTAAAACCTGCGGCTGCCCTTGTTCTTTCTTTGGAAGAAATTAAGCTAATATTAAAACTATTAAGAGGACGTTTGGTTCAAGTAGAGGAAAGAGAATGGAATCAGGAATGGGAAAGGAAAACAAAGGAAATGAAGGATACTAGATTTCTCAATTTGTTTGATTCAGCAATGGAAAAGAAATCAAATTCTCCTTCATTTTCTTTGTTATTGCTTGGTTCAAGAAGAGGAAACAAATTAAATTTTGATTTCTAATACAATGGTCATATATTAATATAAGTTAATCAAATAAACTACTTTAAAAACATGGTAGTACTAAATTAATCAACCACAAAAATAAATTAAATTACTTATATAATAAAATATTATATTTATATTAAAATATTATGATTATTATTCATAGTATAAATTATGAAAAAATATTAAATTTTAGGAAAATAATAGCACTATTAATTTTATTAATAATCGACACATATACAAATCGAAAGGTAAATTTATTATCTTTTTTAAAGTATGATATTATTTTTTTATCACAAATTTATTTAGGTTAAAGTATATATTAATACTTAGTTTATTACAATTTATATTATATAATTATAAAATAAAATTATTAATATAAAAATAATATAGATATTATAAAATAATATAGATATTCTTCAAAGTATAAAAGTAAAAAAATAAAATGATTTTTTAACTAAAAAACCAGTTTATATGAAAACTATAGCTTTATTTAAATTCGACTCGGATGCAACTCAAAAAATAATATCATAATATTTTTATTGAAAATAATAATCACAATATTGTAATTTTTATTTTGATAATAAATATAAAGTAGAACACAATTATTATAAAGGCAAAATCTTGGGAAAGATCGTTTTGTTATAACCTTATGGAAAGATGGGGTTTAATTACAATAATAAAAGGTAAAAGGTCTTAGTTTCAATGTTAAAATTTTATTATATAACGTGTAGTAGTTATAAAGTTTATAACCCGATTCATGCAACCCGAAAATTTTATGTTCATTTCTTCAAATTTGCACTTTAAACCTTGGTCTTTCCATGACTTATGGAAAGAATGGAAATACCGTCTTTCAAGAGACGCACTCATATATAAATAGGATTATTTATTTAAAATAATATAATATTTATTTATTAAATAAAATAATAAATAAATTATTTATATAATATAAATAATATTTATAGTATAAATTATGAAATAATATTATTTATTACTAAATTTTAGTTTATAAGAAAACTATAGTTTTAGCAATATTCAACCCATATACAACAAAAAAATTATTATACTATTTTTTTCATTAGTGTGTTATTAATTTTCCTTGTCTATAATAAATTTAAAATATAGCAATACTATTTGATTAATATATTCTCTTAAAACATAGCACTATATATGTGTGTGAGAGATTAATGTTCTGCCCAATTCATTTTTGTACGAGGTTAAATCTTAAATAACAGTAAACATAAGAATATTCACTGTTTAAGAAGTTGGAATGCTTACGAGTAAAAAAAGATGTGTGAGTTAAAAGCTAGGAAACGAAACATGAAATATGAGGAATCTCAATCCCAAGGTGAACGTAGAGAAACACCATTCTCCAAATTAAAAGAATCCCAAAACCGTAAAAAGAGGGAAGAGAATGATTAAAAATATCAACCAAACATAAATTAACGGATTCATTACGTTTTATTCTCTTTCTCCCATTACAATTCCCCCAATCAAACAACCCCTAAACTAAAGTCCTACTGCATATGTACATATTGTCTGCTGTGTTTTTTTTTCCCTTTTGCCGCAAAGCCTCACGTATATATACGTGATTTCAAAAATCGAAACCAACCTAAATTCGGACTCCGCTTCCGAAAGAAAATAAATCAATATCCATTCTAAACTATAATTAGCTAATTCCCAAAAATTAAGGAATTTCAATTGGAAAGAGATAATACAATCCTTATTAATATGGGAAGTGAATATTTTTAATTCTTCAAATCCACATCTCTTCAATAATTCACTTTTCACCCCATAACTTCAGCAACTCTACTTTTGTCTCTCTTCCTTCATCCCTGGAAAAATGTCTTACAAAATAAGTACATTTTCCATTGTAGCGCATCGCCTCATTAAAAACTTTAACCTGGAAAATCCAGTGGGAAAAATCGCTGGTTAAGGGAAAAAGAGAACAATGTATAGCTCCCTCCCAATTCTTCACAATTCATGAATTCCTACGCCAAAAACACCTAAAGTGCAAATTATATCTCAATAAAATCATAATACTCCCACAAAATATGAATACAATATAACACATATCATTAACATCGCGACCAAAAACTATACTGGAAGGGAGACCATGAAATCGCACAACCTCCTTCAAGAATATTTCGGGCACATGTTTAGTGGCATCCGTTTTCCTGCAAAGAATAAAATGTGCCAACTTTGAAAACTTGTCAACCACAACAAAGATAAAATCATTACTTGACTATGATCGTGGTAATCCAAGGACAAAATCCATAGAGATATCAACCCAGGGATGTTTAGGAACTTGTAAAGGAGTATACAATCCACGAGATTTAGTTGTCGAATCAGCCTTCAAGCATTCAATACAAGTTCTACAAACCTTATCAATAATCAATGCCATTTTTTGCCAATAAAAATGTTCATTCAACAAGTTATATGTTTTCAAAGCACCAAAATGACCCATAAGACCACCTGAATGTGCTTCCCTAACAAGTAACTCTCACATAGAGAACTAAGGAACACAAAACTATTATTACGAAACAAAAATCCATTATGTCTATAAAACCTGTTATAAGCACCTTGTTCGTATGCATCATAGATAGAAGCAAAGTCAGGATCTTGAATACAATTCTTTCACAAAAGTAAAACCAAGTAAAGTATAATCAAGACGTGTAATCAAAGCATGCTTGCGACACAAAGCAACTGCAACAATATTTTATTTCCCCTTTTCATATCGCAATACATAGGAATAAGTTTCAATAAAACTAGACCATTTATCATGACACTTATTCAACTTCAACTTCAACTGACTCTCCAAATATTTCAAGGATTCATGATCACTACGAATAACAAACTCATGTATACAAACACATGATTACTATGGATAACTAACTTATGATCACTGTAGATTGTAATTTCATGTATACATTTTGAAAGTAAACTGACCTATGTTCCTATGTTGTAACTACAACTACTAGAACCACATTGAACAAAATGATTACCCTTCCAAGCTCTGTACCCATCCTTCCAAATTGAATTTCAAAATTTGATGCACTGGTATAGCAGTTCCAGTGACATACCAAATTCGGAAACAATATTCCCTATCGAAGCATAAAGGATAGAACTTCCGGGTTATAACGTTGGACGGTGTTAAAAAGGGAACCATGGTGCAAAACACTATCATGGTACTCACTTTACATGGAAATTATTCACCTTCGTTCATTGTGATATGCGGAGCAACGGCGGTACCATAGACAGCTTGTCACAATCGTCGTCCTACAACTACTTTAACCGCCGTTGACAACCCATTCCTGCACTAGTGTCAAGATTAATCCCAAGTACGCAATTATGCAACACATGTTACCATCCACTGTTTATTCCAAGTAGAAGGCTATCAAATTTCTATATGGGTCCCTCATTTCAAAGTTCCTATAGATGGACAACACATTTTCCATCAGGAGCCCGGAAGTGCTTCCTAAAATGTACGATATGAGTTTCTTTGAGAACAAGAAGTGAGAACCAATAAATGAAAATGGTCTCATGAGTCATTCGAGGAAAACATAAAAAGAAGTCAAACTGATGAAGGTGACCTTCTTTTTTTTTGTATTTTTCATATTTAAACTATGCCTAACTTTCTAGATTCTTATGCGAAACGTCCAACTATATAGGTGAGGAGTACAGTGGCACGTTCCTGAAGGAGATGTACAAAAAATGAGATCAAAGGTTTAAAAAATGCATTCATGTGAGAAAGAAGACGTTGGGAGGTCGTCGTCGTACTTCTCAAAAATTCAATTTATAAAGCCTAATGCTTACTAACCACAACTAAGTAGATAGTGGTAAATCGGGTTCAACCACAAAGAAGAGTGATTTTTTTAAGGGTTCATGTATACAAGGATGGATATAAGCACATATATATATACTACATATATATACATATATGTATATATACTGCATATATATATACATATATACATATATATATACACACATATATATAAGAAATTAAAGAGGGGGTTTTTTATTTTTTTGTTTTTTAAAGCTACGAATTGAAAGACAAAACAACAAGAATATAATGACAAGTACGCTAATCATGCAACAAACTAAGAAACGAGGATTAAAACACAAGTTACGAAACCTTGGGTGCAATTGATTCCACTTCCAAACCTATTATAGATCATAGAAGCAATCGCCTATTTGTTCATCTTGATTACCTTTTGTGAATGCTACACCTTCCATTTTGAAGATAAACATTTTTTTCTTCTTAAGTGTAATTTACAAAAGCATTCAACGACTATTTGTAAACCTCATTAATGACCACTTTAGGCAATCGATGCCTAAAGATATCTCATTAATGACATCATGCACAAATAACCAACTTGATAACACATGCAAACATTCTACCAAATGTCTGTGCATTTAACCAACTAATGCATTTCCTAGGGTTAATCAAGAAAGATGAACATTCAAAATTTTCCTATTAGATCTACCTTAGGATAAAATGACATTGATCAACATTATCACATTCATCTAGCAATAATCATCAACACAACTAGAAATTCTAATATCATGTTATTGGATTTTATGCCAAAAAGAGGGGGGATGAATTGTACACTTTCCTTAACTCCTAACATGTCATCAGACAAACATTTCATATTCTCAAACTTCCAATCACATAAATGAAGCTAGTTGTCACATTTAAAGCATAGTAAATGCATAATAATTTAGATTATAAAAAGAAATTAAGAGGTTCTCACCACATAGATTTAGAAGCTTTAATCAATCTCTCCCAAGAAGAAAACTAGCCTAGATAATGAAAACTCATAACAAATCTACAAAAATTCTAGAAGAAGTGCAAAAACTATGAAAGGACGAAGGAAAACTAGGGTTTTGAGGCCCCAAGTCGAGCTCTCTTCTATGGGGAAGAAGGGGGTCTATTTATAGTCCAAGAAAATATAGGAGAAAAGGCCAAAAAGGTCAAATTCTGGGTTAATTTTGCGGACCGCAATATATTTCGCGGTCCGCGAAGGACTTGCTGCCCTCTTCTTATTTCCATCGCTACGGGTGAACCGCTAATCCGTTTGGGAGTTCTTGTAACTGTTTTATAGTACTCACGAAGATGAATCAATGATGTATCCATGGACACCGGTTCATCTCGGATCATTCTCATAACCTAAATCTAAAAACCCGAATCATTCTTCCTCCGCTACTTTGTCTTCCTTCTTCAATCTATCTTCTACCACTTTGTAAGTGGACTTTCTTCTCCTATCATTCTAGTTCATGACATTCTTCAATATTCTACCAATCTTAAGAATGGCATTCTTCATGATAATCTCTAAATAAGCTCACAAAACACATATGAATCGACCGAATCATAAAGGTATAACGTGTTAGACACCAAATGTTTAAAAACTAGGGAAATTAGGGCAAATAACCACAAGGTGATTCTAAACCCTATTTCATAAAACACCTAATAAGCTAAAAAGGGATGTTAATTTTACTAAGAAAATATCAAAATTGCGTCTCATCATATGTACGAGATAAAGAAAGTATATAGGGCAATCAAACACGTTCGGCGACAACTTTAAGGACGTTTGATTAGTTTCCTGGTTTAGGGTTCCATTCAATGTTGCTATATACCGGATGACATATTATGAAATTTGTTATCAGTTACGTTTGTCTTTTGAACTAATGAGTAACTTTTGTTTGCACCTTTGATTAATATGTATTTTTTGTCCAATAAACATGTTTGTTATGGAAAGATGTGTTACAATATATTCAAATATCATTTCTAAACTCAGGAACATTCATCGGTCTTTATGAAATCGGGCCTCATATCGTGTTCCGACTCGTCAAGGATAAAATTCAAATTCTATTTCAGATTTCATAAGCTCTGCTTGAGTTTGTATGTAACTTCAGAATATTCGCCTGCTCTGCAGATGACTCTTTCTATTTCAGAACAATTATGTAGAAATCTGGTCATCCTGCATGGGATTATAATTTTTTAATTTCATTACAAAGGCTAACATGAAACTGAGAAACAAAGGATATTCATATTAACATTTGGACAAATCATAATCATCTTTCTCATTTGAATCACGTGACAATCATTCGCTTTACAAGGAATTTTCTCAAGTAATTGCGTTGAATGTCATTCAGATAACATAACATGTATCCGTTATTTTAGTCTATTTCAAAATGAGCAAAGTATTCAACAAATTGTAAAAGAACACATATGCTAACGTTAAATAAGGTTTTCTGTAAAAATCCAGACCTTAATCATTCTTATAGATTACAATTTCAAATGTACTTTTACATATGTCCCAAAAATACAAGTAGACTTTTTCCTTTAGTTCATAGTAAAATTACTATATTAGGCCAATCATTGATTATAAAGACACCACAGTTAGCACAAAACACCTAGAGAACACATTTACACCCTACCCTCTCTCCATCTTCCTCCAGTAGCCATCTTTTTTCGATGCATAGCTTGGGGTATCTCTCCACAAAACGTGGCGGAAAGTTGAACTTCGTCAAGTCAGTTGCCGGATTGAACACCTTCATAAAAGAAGGCCTTCCATTTTCACCCAAAATTGTATAAACACACCTACAATGCACGATACAATAATAGAAAATAAACATCGATCAATCAGTATTGTTAGTTGATCGATTAGAAATTAATCGCTTAACATTAACATGTTGGAGTAAAAAAAGGAAATGATATTTCAATAGTACAAGACTCGAGCAGGGAGCGGAATGGCAAATTTTGATGACCAACTCACTATTTCATAGTTGATGAAACTTAGAGGGACTCAATTCTGGTCTACCAATTCAATTTTCAAGAATGATTTGATTCAAATTCAGAATGCGTAAATTTGATTACTAAAAAATAATGCCTTGAAAATTGGATTTTTTGAATTACAAAGTCCCAAAAAAACCATGCATAGTCTCATGAGTTGATTTCAATTGGGGAGAATCTACTTTCAAGTTTGGCAACCACCGTGGAATGGATTATTGAAGCTGACCTTCTATCTTTCGAGTTTCTAAGCATAGGTTCTGAGTTCAAGACTATAAACAAACGGTGTTTGCAAGGTGATTTTAGAAAAAATGTCACACAACAGAGTTGCTAATGGTTGTTCCTGCACTAGTGACATTTACTATAAAAAATAATATAAAAAGTAATCTTAAGATAGTTTTTATACACTTTAGAGAGTGTCTCATGTTAGACCTTGTAACAGTTAGACCAATCATAACGAATCTCATTTCTATAACTTTTAAAGTCAGATTATAGTTATTTATATTTCAGAATATATTTGAACTTTTCTAAAATTTATGAAAATCTCGTTGAAATAAATGGAAACTAACATCAAATCAACCTATTAATTATAAAATGACATGTTTAGCAGTTATGCAATATAAAACAAGACTGTGTACAATTTATCGTACTTTTAAAAAATTGTTTATAGATTTTTTTTTGGAACGTATTAAACATTTCATTAATACTCCAACCTCCAATACATCAACTCTGCTACCAAAAATTCCTCAACTCCTATACAAACTCTACATCAGCCTAGCACAATGCTCCTTGAGTTAGGTCTCAACCAACTTCTACATACTATACATTCAAGAATTTTTTTGATTATGTCTATCACCCTCGTGTTCCTCCTAAAGCACACCTTGTTTCTCCATTGCTATATGTTGTATAAAAATTTTGCAACAGGAAGCTTCATTAGTTGCACACACCATCCTTTTCCCCTACACTTCTTTATAATTCAGCCGATCTCTTCCTCACAACCACCAGGATCCCTCCCTGTTGTAGCCATATCAGTATTACACTCCAAACCTTTATGGTTTCTCTACATTCAAAGAAGATATGTTGCATCAACTTCTCTTCTTCAAAAAACACACACCTACTATCTACTGGCATCCCCATTTTCCTCAACCTATCCTTCGTTACCATCCTCCCATGACACCCCAACCATAAACAGAATCGACCTTTCGACCTCACCATACTTCCATAAAACAGTTTACCCCCACTGTACATTTGGTTGTTCTTCTCTCAACTCCATATAGACTCGTCGAATACTGAAACTGCCCGCCTTCAGCTGATCAGTCCATGCAGCTAAATTTTGTAGCTCTCTTCTGCACTTTATCAGGTTCTTCAAAATCCATGAGCGATTCGCAGGGAACTTCACCTCCATAAATTCTCTACCCTTTATGTAATACTCATGGATCCATTTAATCCAGAGTCAATCCTATTTTTATATTCAGGTTCGATAAAACTTTGCTCATATAAGCTATGTTCTGGTCATTTAAACCAATCACATTCAACCCACCTGAAGTTTTTAGCTCAACGATTTTCTCCCAAGATACTGGAGACTTCCTGGTGATCTCTTCTCCTCCTCTCCATATATAGGACCTGCACAATGCTTCAATATGTTCCAGAACAACCTTAGAGATCGGGAAAACCTGCAACCAGTAATTTGTGATAGAAATAAGAACACTTTTAATGAGTTGCAAACTTCCTGCGTAACTCAACTACTTTGCACTCCAGTGTTTTAATATGCCCGCTATATTTTCTACTAGAGGTTGGCACATTTGCACATTTAGACTCTTACTGACCAGGGGTACTCATAGATATTTGAATGGTAGGCATCCCTCTTCAAAGGCTATAATATCCAAGATGTCCTCTTCTCCGTTCCCATCCACAGCTCCAACATAAACACGACATTTACTCTTGCTTACCTTCAGGACTGTAGATAGTTCAAAATTTTAGTAAGCCCCCATTAAAACCTTAACTGATTTTGGTTCACCCTTGGAAAATAACAAAACATCATTTGCAAAATTTAGGCTCATGATATTCAGTGTTTCACATTTTGGGTGATGCTTAAATCCCTGATCTCTACCAATACTTTGAATGCATCTCGTCATATACTCCATGACTATCATAAACAAGAGGGGGAAACTGGATCTCCTTGTCATAGCCCTCGTAGCCTGCACCGGTTCAGTTGGTTTGCCATTCACAACTTACTGAAATAAAAAAAAGTAGTTACACATATCATAACCCACCTCACAAACCTCTCTGGTAGTCCAATTCCCCTCAGAATTTCCTCCCGGGCATCCCAGTTTACTGTATCATAGGCCTTCTGAATGTCCATTTGGATTGTACACCTTGACCCTTCATCCATCCTGTTGCAACCCCTGATCAACTCATAAGCAATCATGATATGGTCATGTATGCTTCTCCCTGGGATAAAATATGTCTGATTTATCTACATTATTTCATTTATAACCTTCCTTAGCTTATTCGTAAGAGTTTTAAAGATCGGCTTGTAAAACGTAGTACACCAAGAAACATGCCTGAATTCCTTTATCTTCGTTGTTGCAAGGTGCTTTGGTATCAGCGTGACTGTAGTACAGTTTACCTCTTTGAATATTCATCCCTGAACAAAAAATCCTTCCCAACCTCCATAATATCCTCTTGTACAATTTCCCAATAGACCTTAAAGAATTTTGCTCCAAAGCCATCACAGCATGGTGCTTTAAGATCACCAGTGTCTTTTAATGCTTCCTTCACTTCCTGTACATGCACATCTGCTATTAACATTCTTCTTCCCTCATTGCTCATTAAGCTTCCACTTTTCAAAATCTGCAAGCCCACACTTTCATCCCTTATATTAGTTTCCCAATGAGTTCACCATAAAAACTGACCCCCTCGTTTTTTTTCTATTTTCTCATCCTTAGTAATAACTTCTCCACTTTAATTCTCAAGTTTTTGCATACTAGCCTTTCTATTTTTTACTTAAATGATGCATGGAAATATGAATTATTCCCGTCACCAAGTCTCTTCCATTATACTTTGGATTTCTACTTTGCCATTTTCTCATCGATTTTACTTCATTTCTTCATTCTCAATACAAGTAATCACAGCAGCAATCCTCTCCCTCTCCATCCTATTATCCTCCAATTTTTTTGAGCATCTTCTAGCTCCTGTCTTGCCAACTTCAGCTTTTTCTCTGTCCCTCTGACCTCTTTTATATGCTTCCTCATATTACCTTGTAGCCTTAGAAGCTTCTTCCATAACTTGGCCATCGGCCTACTATTCATTGGCTTTCTCCAGCTTTTTTCAATATTCACCATAACCTTTTTTTTCTCAAGCAAGCAGTTTATGAATTTGAACTGTTTGTATACTCCATTTTTCTCCTCAATACCCTCATTCTAAGCATTGAATGATCGGAGATACCTACATCTATATTCTCAACACATACATCCCGGAAATTTGTAAACTAGTGGACATTAGCTATTTCTCTATCGATCCTTGAGTAAATTACACCATCAATATGTATGTTAGACCAAGTGAAGAACTCACTATGCTATCATATTCACTCAATCCACCATTTTCAACAACTCCTTCAAATCCCAAAATTCACTAACTTAAACATCATTGTCCCCTATTCTGTCCTCAGTTTTCAGTAAGTTGTTGAAATCCCCAATTAGTATCCAAGGCCCTTGCACCTTAGATTGATGTTACTCAATATCCTTCCACAAATCTTTCCTCATCCTCAGTTGATTTCCAACATAAATAGCTGTAAACCAGAACATCTGTTATCCAGTTTTATCATTTACCACACATAGTATCATCTGATCCATTTTAGTCACCACTGTAGTTTCAAATCTACTTCTAACTCACATCAGCAAAATTCTTCCATTCGGGTGCTTTTCATAGTTATCCAGAATCTCCCACCTATTTCCAAACAGCTTCCTTACTTCCTCCACATTTTCTTATTTTACTCTAGTTTCCAATATCAATAATATTTAAGCCCTTGAGACGGGAGCTAATCTCAATCTGCTTTGTTGTTTAATTCAACCCCCTAACATTCCAAGAGAAATCATGGGACAAATTCAAATTCTCCTCTAGGATCGTCTCAAATCCTTGAGGGCATTGCATCTCCATTTTCCGTTCTCTCCTCTGCCATTTTCCGTTCTCTCCTGTCCTCCCTGCTCAATTTCAATATCTTCACTCTTTTTTCTACCCTCCTGAGATTGTGTTCTGCTCTGCTTACTCTTCGCCTTTACCACAGTCCACTGATTACTGTTCCTTTCAGCCTGCTGCATTTTCCCGCTGCTTTCCCCATTTTTAGTCATCAGAAGGCTGCAGTTCCCATTTAGATTTTTATCCTTTTCCCTACTCTGTTTCGGCATCCATTTCTGAACAATTTTGGCACTACATACATGTCCTCCTATCTGATGGTTTTCACATAACAGCGGCCTACCTTCTAGTTCAATATCTTGTTTCAGCACCTTACCTTCAACATCTTTTATAGTCACACTATCAGGGATTTTCTGCAATATATCTATCTCCACCAGTATACTCGCATATGTAATCCTCTGTTTGTTCACCGTGTACTCATCAGTGAATAATGGCTTGCCTAAAACACTACCAATTTTCCCTAAACTCCTTGCACCCCACAGGTGAATTGGTAGTCTAGGTAACTTCACCCAAATAGGCACTATTCTGGCCATATCATCCTTCAGTGAAAATTTAGGTTTCCATAATTGTAACTACATAGCCATAGTGTATATCCTATATGGACCCTTTCTAAGCACATCATCGCTATCATATTTCTTATTAAATCTCATAACAAAGTAGCCTTTATCATTACACAGTGGTTCATGCATGCAAAAAAAATCCCAGAATTTGCTCATGAACCTTTTAAAAACATTCATAGTCAGATTTCCTCCAAAAACATACATTATCGGTGCATTATCCCAATATTCAAGCTCATGCCTCACATCATCCAGCTCAATTTCTATTCCAATCGCCCCCATCAACAACTTTATGTACTATATAGTCAATTTTCATGCCATTTGATTGAACCCTATTACCACAAATGACATCTACCCACAGTTTCTCTTTCACAGCTACAAATTCAATCTTAATAGCACAATCAGATTGGTACTCAGATCTCACCTCAGATGTCCTCGTTTCTTCATCCAATTTTCCGGCAATCCCTGCTTTGTCTCCCTTTGTTTTTCATTCTGGCTGGCAACCTCGACACGCTCATCTTGTATCAGGTTACTCCACTCCTTCGTCGGCAATGTCACCTTTTCCGCGGCCGACCTCGCCCACGCGTCATGGCTGCATCGATCGCACCAACTTGTGTGTATTTTCGCCTACAGTCAATTACAACATTTTTTTCCCTCCTTATTATTACTGTAATCCTTTTTTATAGATTATTATAAACGAAAAATGTGATGTTGTCACCACATTAAATAAAAGCTGTAAAATAGTCAAATTCTAATTCATTTTAAGAATGCAAGGTGAGAAAATAATTTCACATAATGATTATTATTGATGATGAAAAGAATAAATAGAGTACAAAGTATAAAGGTAGACAAGTTCTAATATAACTCTTAGGCTAGTCAATACGATAAAATCAAATCTAATCATCTAACTGATTTATTCTGACACAAGGAAGTTCATAACTTGCTGACATTAAATTCATTATTTAACCCTATATTAGTGTATATTCTTATAAACTTATAGCAATACAAGTAGTAAGATGTTTTATTAACCGTCAATAGATTATAAATTCGAATTGCACACACATGAAGTGTGAAATAAATACTAATCTGTCATCCCAAAAATAACTACTCAGTCGTATAAACAAAACAGAAAAAAAGAGGAAAAAGAGAGAGAGAGAGAGATGAAGGAGATCATTTCACAATGAATAAGTTACATTAGTCCTTGCATGTGATGCATCCGCAATTTTGTTCACCTTCTCCTTTGTCCTTGTCCTGATATTCTTCTCTTCTTTCTTTCTTTCTTTCTTTCTTTCTTTCCCTCCCCAAAAGTCAGACATCAAAGACATGAAACCCTTTATATAAATCAAAGTTAGATTAAATACCACCTAGATTCACACACAGCCCCCCCTCCCAACTTATATATATGGTGCTTCATCAAGAAACAGAAAATTAAAGTACCCTCTGATCATCCCATCATCATCATCATCAAGAAGAATAAGAAGAGGGTAGAATGGAGAGTGATGAATGTAAGAAACAAGAAAGTGATTGGGTGGTGTTGCAGAAATCTGTAAAGGGTCTTCATTTTGGGAGCTGGGAGCAGAAGGAGATGGGTGCAAAGGAGATTAAGAGGTTGGCTATGGAGGATATGAAGAGAAGGAAATCCATGGCTCAGCTTGGGGTTATACAGCCTCTGGTGGATATGGCTGGATCAGAGATGGAGGAGAGGCAGAGATTGGCCCTTCAAGCTTTGATTCAGCTTGCTAATGGCTCTTCCATGTAAGCATCTCTTCTTTCATTCATTCATCATCTAAAATTTAATTTACTGTATTTAGGATATTTGTTTGGTACATAGTGTTGAACTGTCAAGCTCACAACATCCAACATTAGTATGATATTATCCGCTTTGGGCCAAACCCGCACGGTTTTATTGGGTTCAACCCCAAAAACCCCATACTTATGTGGTGTGATTCTAACTTATATAGGGAACTATTACCCTCTCAACTTCCAATGTGGGATTTGGGTTGAATCCACTCAACACTCTTGGGGGGGGGGGCGGG
>JAULKM010122626.1:0-20723 GCA_032355605.1 Rubia tinctorum | reverse complement strand
AGTTTATGATCTCAGAATTCTAATGCTGGGAATGTATTTTTTATCCATCAGAATGATTCCTTTAAGTTCTGCTGGCAGATGATTCCATGAAAGAGGCTGGTTTGCCAGATTTTTCGCGCCCTTAGCTAAGAAATCAGCTGCCAAATTTCCTTCTCTCTTAATGAAGCTGAGACTAACCCTAGAGTGTAACAGGATGTCTTTTATAATGCAGCACAGAGAGTATAATTGCCAGGGAGCTTTGAAAGGGTTATTAATGCAGTTAATTGCCAAATAACAATCAGACTCAATTTGTACAGAATGATCAGATAAAAGCCTTGCTTTTTTAAGAGCCATATGAATAGCAAGTAGTTCAGAGTGCAAGGGAGAGATAGCCAAATGGTTTTCAACTAATGCCTCTATGTACTCCCCATTTTTTCCCTGATTATCAATCCTAATCCAGCCTCCAGTCCAGTACTTTTCCATGATGCATCTACATTGAGTTTGTAGTCCGATGTTGGCCTAGACCACCTAACCAGTTCCAGGGCTAAATTTTTCCTTTTTTAAAAAAAGAAGATGGGGCAGCCCCTGAATTTCCAGTAGTTATCTTCACTATAGGCAGAAGTTAATGGTTTAGCAGCCAATAATTCTTTAACTTCCAACCTAATATTGTTGATTACCCGGTTGGAGTTCAAAAACTGACCTTCATATAATCTCTTATTTCGCATCTTCCACAAATTCCAGAATGTAGAAATTGAAAATACCAGTATGATATTGTTTTGAGTTTTGTTTGGACCATAGAAAGTTAGATAAAATGATATTCTGTCCCAGAGTGACATGAAAGGCCTATCCCTAATTCCCATGATACTATGGACTGTTGACCAAACAGCTTTGGCAAAAGGACAGTCATTAAAGTAGTGTTGCACTGAGTCACATTTTGCACAGTTGATGCATTTAGAAGCTATAGAAAAACCTTTTTGCACAATCATATCATCAAAAGGCAGAAGGGAGTTCATAAGCCTCCACATAAATATTGAACACTTCCCTGGTATTCTCTTGTTCCAGACTCGGTTTAAAGAAGCCACCTCTGGTCTACGAGGTCTGAAAGTCTTGTATGCAGAGGCAGTTGAGAAGTTGCCGTTTGTTGCAGGTTTCCATATCAGCCTATCCTCATGTTTTTCATTTAGTTCTGCATCCTGCAAAAGATGTAATACCCCGGTAGCCAATTGAGGCTCCAATTGTGGTAAGTAGGATTGCTTCTCTGTAATAAACTGGTATATAGAAATATGTGGAAAAGGAAGAGGTATATGGTTGGGCCACTTGTAATATAGAGCCCCGTTGCCAATCCAGTTAGAGTTCCAGAAACTGCTCCCTCCTAAACCATATAAGACCTGAGATTGATCATTACACTCCTCAGTGATTAGCCTTATTCTGGTTCTGGTGAGAGAAGTGTGGGAGGTGTCACTTAGAAGCCATAATAGATTTGACCATAAGGTTCTGTTCATCTGTAGTTTCCACCAGAGTTTAGCTGTAAGAGCTTTAACAATAGTTCCTAAATTCCTAACCCCTATGCCATTTTCAGTTACAGGCAAACAGCACTTTTTCCATGATCTCCAATGTAACTTATGGTTCCCCTCATCATTTTCTCCCCAGAAAAAATTTGCAGCCATTGATTCCATTTTCCTAATTACATGCTTGGTTGGTTGTAGCACAGTAAATATATGAATGCAGAGAGAATAAAAACAGTGGTTGATTAAAGTAAGTTTTCCAGCAGAGGACAACCATTTGTTCTTCCAGTTGGCTAATCTGATATCAAGATTATCCAGTAGAGGGGAAAAATACTCATTCTTAATTCTACCTTGAAAGATTGGAGTTCCCAGGTATTTCATTGGTGATTGTCCTTGATTCATTCCTAGAATTCTCTTAATAGCCAGTACTCTAGAGTTTGTTATCTTTTTGCTAATGAAGAATTCACATTTTTGGTAATTAATTTTCTGTCCTGAAGCTTTTTCATATCCCTGGAGGAATTTTTTCAAATTTCTAATGTTTTTAGAGTCTGCTGTGGTAAATAAGGCTGTATCATCAGCATACATGATGTGAGTTGGGAGGGAGAGTCCATGTGGAATTTGGTAAGGTCTTAGGAGTCCTAAGTTTACTACTTTTTTAATAGATCTTGAAAATGTTTCTGTTAGAATATTATACAAAAAGGGGGAGAGGGGGTCTCCTTGCTTTATTCCCCTAGATGAGGTGAAGAATCCTACTGGAGAGCCATTTATCAAGATTGAAAACCAGGCTGAACTGATGTTAGTCATTATTAGTTTGACAAAAATTCCACTAAAACCAAATTTAAGTAGGATTGAATTAAGGAATCCCCAAGATACTCTATCAAAAGCCTTCTGCATATCTAACTTAATTATAATATTAGGGTCTCTGTAATTTGACTTTAGGAACCTGAAGAGTTCTTGCATGTATATTATATTATCAGATATATCTCTACCCTTCATGAATGTTGTCTGCTCATTAGAAATGATCCTATCCATTTTAGGTTTTAATCTTTCCATCATGATTTTAGAGAAGATTTTATTAGTAAAATTGGATAAACTAATTGGCCTGTAATCTGAAAAGGAGGATGGGTTCTGTTTTTTAGGGATCAAGGTAATCCATGTGGAAGCAATGCTTTTTGGAATTTTAGCACCAGTTAGGATTTGATTACATGCTTTTAACAGATCTGCCTTAATTACATTCCAGGAGAAGGTGAAGAAAGTACCACTAAAACCATCTGGCCCTGGGGCACTGCCCCTTGCTAATCCAAAAACAGCTTCCTTTAGTTCAGCCTCAGTTATGATTTTGGTTAGGTCCAAGTTATCTTGATCATTTATTAGTGAAGGAATGTTTTGTAGAAAGAACTTAGCATATTCACCAGAAATGTCATTGTTAGATTCAGTGAGTAAGTTTTGGAAAAAAGAAACCCCTTCATTTTGAATTTCCCTAATGTCTGTGATCCAGTTACCATTTTCATCTCTAATTTTATTAATGCTCATGCTATTCCTTCTCTCAGTACATGATTTATGGAAGAAAGCAGTGTTAGAATCTCCTTCTTGTAGCCATTTTATCCTAGATTTTTGTTTCCAAAAGATTTCATGTTCCCTATTAGCCCTAGTTAGAAGAGCTGTCTGTTTTTTGAGCTCTATGTAGGCTAATTCATCCGGATTACTTTGATATTGTTCCTCTGCCACTGACACCCTATCCTCAGCCTCTTTTAGGTTTTTGAAAATATCTCCAAACTGAGTTTTATTCCATTCCTTTATTGTTTTTTAAACCTCTGTAGCTTAGCTATCAAGTTAGCTATTGGAGAGCCAGTAACTGGCCTATTCCAATCCTCAGATATAATATCAATAAAATCAGGCCTGTTTGTCCACATTTCCTGAAATCTAAATGGTTTTGGATGGGTGATTTGGTTGTTAATCAGTGTTAGTAACATTGGAGAATGATCTGACCCAGCCCTATTTAAAACATGTATGGAAGAATTGGGAAATAGATTTAGCCAGGACTGATTACTTAGTCCCCTATCTAATTTCTTAAACAAAGGATCCCTAATTCTATTATTTGACCAGGTGAATTGTGATCCTACAGATTGAATATCTAAAAGATTTAATTCATTTATGAAATCTCTGAAGTCAGAAATGCTACCCTGTGGAGGTGTTCTTTTACCCTTAAACTCAGTTAAGTCCTTAATCACATTGAAGTCACCAATATATAAAGTTGGTGCTACAGGTAGGGTTTTTAGATCAGCCCATAATGCTTTCCTAAGGTCTCTGGTTTGCTGTGCATAAACAATAGCAGCATTCCAGGAATCAGAAGAATTGGAATCAGATATATTACAGGAAAGAAATTGCAAATTCTGTGTAATGTTAGAGATGTTAAATCTGTTAGTCCACATCAACCAAATTTTATCATTAGAGCATGCAGTGTAATTTCCAAAGCCTAGTGACAAGCTTAAAGTCTTAAGTTCTGAATTCTTGTGCATTGGTTCAATTAACCCTAGAATGTCTACTTTATGGATTCTGATTAGGTTCTTTAACCTTGAGGTTGCAGTGCCATAACCCCTAATATTCCAGACTAATATATTTGCTTTCTGGTTATGTCTATTCATTACTATTCCTGCTTCTTAGTGATGACCTAAGGATCATATTGATCCCTGTGAAGTAGTTCCTCTTATGTCTTTTTTTGTTTTCCAAATTGTTGATGAACAGGCCATCAGGTGTTGCATCATGAAATAATTGATCAATTTCCAAATCTCTATCCCTATAACTATCCTTACATTCCCCAGAATTATGATTATTCATACCAATTTCTTCTTCATCAGAATCCATAAATACATTTTGATTGGGGGTATTTGGGTGAACCTGTGATGAATCATCCATAGTGGAATGTGTTTGTTGTGAGTTCTGCTCAGTTGAGTCCTGTGATTTTGATTGGTTGCTTGATCCTACCACCACTGAGTCTTCCACTTGCAGCAGTTTGTATCTGTTTCCCAGGCATACAGGATTGGAATTTTCCGATCAATGATAGCTTCAATGGTCTCGCCAGTCTGCCGATGTCATCATCTGAGAAGAGGCATGCTTTTCATCCTCAAATGAGGTCGTCGGAGTTGGGATTGAATTTGGGATTTTGATGGACGAATGATTTGGGCGGGCGCTTGGAATGGATTGAAGAACTGAGGAGTAAGTAGGTGGATTGGCTTGTGCCGGTGGCGGACGGCCGCCATGTGATTCCGGCGAAGAAAAGAACCGTTAGAGCTAGTAACGGATATATTTCAGAGAGCATTTGTGGGTGTAGCAAGTTGCCGCCGAACAACCCTAATTGTTGAAATCTCAATTATATGAAATCTACAATCTAAGATCTTAGTTCTACAGTTTAAAATTTTAAAATTTTATTTTTAACGGTTGAAATCTACAATTTAAGGTGTTGCTGTTATAAACTATGGAAAACGAAGCAATTCAAGGCAAAAAATTGTTTTGTATGAGGAAGAAAGCAACAAATATGTTGAATCTGAAAGTTCAACAAGTTTACATCCAGGTTTGGTTTTAATTTCGTATTTACAATTACACGCATGAAGTAATAGCATGAACACATGAATAAACCTTTTATATTGTGGATTATTTTTGCCAGATCTGAAAATTTTCTATATGCATGATGTGAAGAAAATGTAGGTGTGTTTTAATTTGCTGAAACGTATGAAGTAATATGATGAACATTGGATGTAACTGTATGAACATATGAAGTAACGTGATGTTATTCTGATGGACACTTTCCAAAGGTTTGAAATTTGACTATATGCAATTTTTTTGAGAAAATGTAGGTGTTTTTTAATTTGTTGAAACGTATGAAGTAATATGATGAACACTGGATGTAACTGCATGAACACATGAAGTAAAGTGATATTATTCTGATGGATGCTTTCCAAAGGTCTGCAATTTGACTATATGCAATTTTTTGAGAAAATGTAGGTGTTTTTTAATTTGCTGAAACGTATGAAGTGATATGATGAACGCTGAATGTAACTACATGAACACATGAAGTAATGTGATATTATTCGGATGGAAAATTTTCAAAGGTCTGAAATTTGGTGGTATGCAATTTGTTCAGAAAATGTAGGTATTTTTAATTTGCTTAAACGTATGAAGTGATATAATGAACACTGGATGTAACTGCATGAACACATGAAGTAAAGTGATATTATTCTGATGGATGATTTCCAAAGGTCTGAAATTTGACTATATGCAATTTGTTGAGAAAATGTAGGTGTTTTTTAATTTGCTGAAACGTATGAAGTGATATGATGAACACTGCATGAACACATGAAGTAACGTGATATTATTCTGATGAAAAATTTCCAAAGGTCTGAAATTTGATGGTATTGAATTTGTTCAGAAAATGTAGGTGTTTTTTTAATTTGCCGAAACGTATGAAGTGATATGATGAACACTGAATGTAACTTCTTAAACACATGAAGTAACGTGATAATATTATGATGGACAGTTCCCCAAGGTCTGAAATTTGGCTATATGCGATTTGTTGGGATAATGTTACACCATTTCTTAATTTTTTGAAACGAATGTAGTAACATAGTAAATAAATGATGTAACTAAATAAACACATGAAGTAAAGATTGAACTTTGTTAGATGATTCTTCATCAATATCTAATTAGATGGGGTTTTTTCCTCAATATTTTGGTAACGAAAATTTTTCTTAAATTTCTGAAATAATATATGAAATACATAATTTTACCTGATAAACACATGAAGTAAAAAAATAAAGTGTATAAAATCGAGAAAATTGAGAAAATTTAGGTGTTTTTAAATTAAATGAAACGTATGAAGTAACGTTGTACGAGTAAATAAGTTATGTAACTGCATTAACACGTGAAGTAAAAATATTAAACTTTTTTTAGATGATTCTTCAATATCTATAATTCAATTGCATACATTTTATTAAGAATATTTTTATGTTTTAAATTAAACTTTAGCAAAATAAGTAATATGTTAAATACATAATGTAACTCAATAAATAGATTATCTATTGTGCTGAATGTTTGAAATTTAATTAGTATGACTTGTTATGAAATACATGTTATGAAAGACATGTTATGCATGAGAGCTTTAATTCATATGTTTATCTTGTTAATTTGTATATATGCATGGTTATCTTTTTATGCAGGGAATGCTCAGCTTTCACATGTATCCAAATATTGCACATCAACTCAATCAGTGAAATACCATCACAATACATTTAGAAGCGATTGACAAATCTTGCTAAAATACAAGTATGTGACAAACTGAAAGCATCACAAGAAAATCAAGAAATGGACAAAATTAAAGACAAAGTTACATGGCAACACCAAATGGCAAGAAACTACTACAATCTTGTCCTAAAATGTGAAGGTGACATAGAAACCCGGAAAATTCTTAAATAAAGCTTAAAAGACAATGAAAAGGTAAAGAAAATTCTTGTCTCAAAAACTACAAAGGAACATGAAAATTCAAGCAGCGTAATAGAATTTTCAATCACTAAACCACCAACAATCCAAGATCCATCTCCCACAAGAACAAAAGGAAGAAGCAACAAAATTGAAGGATGGAAGCAAAGAAAGAAACCAAAGACAAAGGAATTTTGTACAAAGACACCAAAGCAACAAATCTAGACCTGTAAGATTTAATTTGACATTGTATCTAATTTTATTTTGTACAATTAACTTAAATTCAGATATTAATCATTTAAATTGCTTTTCAAATGCTTTAAACACCTGAACTAACGAGTGCAACTTAATTAAATAAAAATATATTCAACCAAGCAACCTATGTTTGAAACTAATGACTCAAATAGTTAAACTAAATGAAAATGTACATGATTTAATGATAGAATAAATGAATTAAGACACGAGGGTCGAAAAGTAAACTACAACACATTGTTAGAAAAAATATATTTTTTCAACAAATTAAACAAATAACCGAACTATATACCGAAACAACCGAACAATATACCTAAAGAACACATGCCTACAAACAGAACAATAGCAAATTTGGTAAAGTAAAACTTCAACATCTCAAATATCATTACTAGAAAAA
Source organism: Rubia tinctorum (assembly GCA_032355605.1). Taxonomy (NCBI): domain Eukaryota; kingdom Viridiplantae; phylum Streptophyta; class Magnoliopsida; order Gentianales; family Rubiaceae; genus Rubia; species Rubia tinctorum. The sequence continues at coordinate 13,118 of JAULKM010122626.1, read as the reverse complement.
ATGTTAAGCTTTAATAAGAAACTAAATCTATAAACAACAGAACTAGAAAGATAAACTTCAAAACTGAATTGATACTAGAATCATCTTACAAAATTACAAGTTTTAATCCAGTCATAACAAAACAAATCCAAAGACCTAGCAAATTAATCATTCAGAAACATTCATCATTTAAATTCAACTTATCCAAATATTCAAAATCACACCATGATCCAAGTTTTGAAACACGGGATCTTGCAAACATATTAAACTGCTTTCTTTTGGGAGTGCACATTTGTGGACAGTCCTTCTAGGCCATCCAATTCACCATTGGTAAACAAGTTAAAACTCGGGAGAGGCTGGTTCTGTGTCCTTCTCTTCCATTGGTTGCAAGCTTCATCAATCATAGCAAAGAGCTTGTCGTTCTACATCTCTTGTGAATCTTCTAACTCCTCTAGTTGAATATGGGTTTTTCGCGAGTCCCTACACGTGGTTGCAAGTCAGTCGATGCCTTATCCACAAAATCACTCTTCACCTTCTCCAATCTCTCATACATATTAGTAGTAACAACTTCAAAATTACCAAAGGTATTAAAAAGCAAAATATTAAAATACCAAAGGTAAAGAACTAAGCTATAATTCAAATAAAAAGAGACAAAAAAGATTAAATTTACCAAGCTAATCTTGGCCTCCCGGTCAGATCATATCCAGCTACAATAAAAAAACAAAATAATTAAATATAAAAGGTAAAGCACAAAACTATAAAATTAAAACAAAAGGAACCGAGAATAGTAGTTTTTGCCGATTCCTTTTCCTTTTAAGAAGAGGAGCTTTAGAACCTGAAACTTACACAATCAATTAAAAGAAAAACATAAATCTTAAAATAAAAAAAAATACAAACTAATAATATACATACCATCTCTAACAGTCAATTTAGACTGCAGTCGACTTGATTTCCTCAAGCCAGCATCTACATTAAAAAAGTAATCAAATAAACACATAAATAAGAAACTAAAACTAAACAGACAAATATAACTATGTATATAAATATACAGAAACAGAATATAAAAAAGATTAATATTAAATAACAGCCAAAGCAACTAAACTAATCACATAAATGGATAAACTAACAGATGTTAAACTAAAATACAACAGAGACTAAACTAAACAGAAAGCATGAAAACTAACACAAAGTCTAAACTAAACCACAACAGAGCCACAACAAAACCATAATTAAACACATAAACATGCAAACTAAAAACATAAACAGGCTAACTTATCAGTTATACACCGTTCCATACCACTGAAAGCACAACATAAAATAACATAGCAACAATTAAAAATTCAGCAAAAAACAAAGCTTAATCAATAAGAACAAAGAACACATCAAAACAATCCAAAATAAAAAAAATCAAAGAAAAACAATACAAAACTCTAACGATACAAAAATTAACAAAAAACCTAATAAAAACCTTGTGATTCATTATCGGATAAGGTAGGAACACCGTCATCAACATTCAAGTCATCTTTACCAGCAATACATTCCTTCGATTTCATCATATCTACAAAACAGTGAAACACAAATCGAAAACACACAATATAAGGCCAAAATAACACATGCACAGTTGGATTTAAAGACATAAATGCCAGAATAAATAAGGAAACAACCGGAAACTTGAAGAAAGCAAAAAGGCCCAAATCTGACCTCTACCAGAACACAAAATCCAAAAATTTGAGAAAACATTACCTCTATCAGACCGCGAAACACAATCTGACGCAATGTAGGCTTTGAAATCGCGAATTTAAACTGAAATTGATCAGTTAAAGTCATATTTGATGGAGCGGTTTCGAGAGAGTTTGGCGGTTTTCAAGTTTTGAGAAATAATGACCGAAAGAAAATGAAAGAAAAAGTGAATAATTACTAAATTATATGTCATATATACTATTGCAACTAAGGTCCCATAATCATTCAATTTCAAAGAAGGCCCTGGTCTCACCATAAGTTTGGGTGAGATGGTCTCACCCAAATCTTTGTATATAAGATATATGTGATTAATAGGATGAATTCATGTTTGTTTATATTTATTGCAACAAGTTTTCGATAAGTTTCACAATCTCTCAAAATATATCATGAAATATAACTAATTATAGTCTAACTGTAAAAGTTATCGAAAAAAAAAATTTCATGACTGATAAAGATCTAACCGTTAGACAGTAACAAAAGACTTTTGCTAGTTATTAAAACTATACAAAATGAATGATGGTAGTTTATCCACTCGTTTTACCTTAAAGCTAAAATGCCAAATGTTTTGTTCTCAAATTTCCGTCATCTTTATATCACGGGTTAATAAGGTAAATTACTTGTTGAAGAGTCAGTCTTATGGTGATCATCATTTTTTTATGTATGCAAGAAATCCTCCTAACAGGAAAAAAATTCACACTACAGATACTAGAATTTAAATTTATAACTTTAGAACTTAATAAGATAATTAACCACTTGATTGATCATGTAGTGACCACTCATTTTACCGAAAACATGAACCACTGTCGTTTTGTGTTTGGCCTTTTAAATTTTCACCTGCGAATATCATAATTTAAATTTAGGCAAAATCTTGGAAAATACGGTTTTTCCATAACCTTATGGAAAGACATGGTTTAATTAGAATAATAAAATATATAAGGTTTTAGTTTCAATATTAAAATTTTATTATGCAACGTGTAGTAGTTATAAAGTTTATGACCCGGTTCATGCAACCCGAAAATTTTATCTTCATTTATTCTAATTTACACTTTAAACCTTGTTCTTTCCATGACTTATGAAAAGACTGTCTTTTAAGAGACATACTCTTATTTATTTATTATGTTACTCTCCTATCACTATTAAAGTTCTATGTTTTTTTTAAATAGTATTAAAGTTCTATGTCATCATTCACTTAACTAAAATTAACTGATTTTAGTTGTGAATTAAAATCAGTTAATTAGTGTTAATGATCCAAGTCTTTCACAAGTAGATTAGTCAAAAGTTAAATTTAACATCTACACGTGGCTCGAGTTTGAGCATTTTAAATACATAAAATTTTATATGTGGGAAGTTTCTCTGTGGGGAAAAGGGACAAATAAAAAATTGACGGATGTCAAATGAAAAATATCACTAACGTCCATCTTTTTTCTACTCCATATTACTAATGTTCACATAGTCTAGTTTAGGCATTGCTGAATAGATTGAAATGGAATACCTGCATCCTCTCGTATTGATGTTAGCAGTGATGAAGGGAACACTCTTATTGTTGTTTGTGAGATGATAAGTTTGGTAATGGAGGATTTTGGTTGTACATTTGGAGCTTTATTTTAAGATTTTGGCGATGCTCTCCCACTCAGTGAGTTGTAATCAATTAGAAGGTGAGGGAGAAGAAGGGAGGATGGTTAGAGTTTCAGCCTTTTTTTTTTTTAATTTGCCCCTCACTCCCACGTAGAGAAACTCTCCACATACAAAATTTTCTCTTTTAACTTTTAAGTAGTTGTGTAAGGGTGATGCAGAAGAACAAAAACGAAAACAGGAAAAACTATTTATTATTGATCACCCCATAAAAACACAAACTTCTATAGCTAAGTGGAGGATTAAGGAAACACTATTCCTCAACGCACTGAATCTCTTTGGAAGGAGGTAGAAATAAATTGGAAGATGATCTAGAAACATTGTCCATAAAGCCCAAAATTTCAATTTCCACAACATCAGCAGGGCCGGTCCAAACCCATTTGAGTCCCGGGACGAACAAAAATGCAGGGCTCTTCTTTAAAATACAAATTATATTTTCAATTTTTTAATTCTAAATTTATTAAAATATTATATCTACACATATATATATGAAATGAGATTTTTTTGAAAAAAAATGTTCAACTTATATGAGACCGAACAAGTTTAAATATAAAAGTTAGAAATAAACCCTTCCTGATAAGCATCTCTTACAAAGTGATAATCAACTTCAATGTGTTTGGTGCGTTCGTGAAAAACGGGATTCTCAGTAATGTGTATAGCAGCCTCAGAGTCACACCAAACAGGAATAGGAAGAGGCACCTGAATGTAGAAATCAGAAAGTAGATAGCTCAGCAGAACAATTCACAGAGAGTATGAGCTCAACTCCGGTATTCATATTCACCATAATTATAGGAAACAGTTGACTGTTTCCTCGATTTCCAAGCAACCAGAGCTGAGCTGGGAAAAATATAATAACCAGTTACAGACCGGTTAGTATCTTTACAAGTAGCCCAGTTTGTGTCACTATATGCAGTGAGGGATGGAGAAGACTGAACCGAATAATAAAGCCCATAAGACCGATAATGCTTCAAGTACTTAACCACATGGAGAGCAGCAGTCCAGTGATGTTCAGTAGGAGCATTAACAAATTGACTCAATTGATTAACTGAATAAGTAATATCCGATCGTGTGAAATTCAAGTATAATAAGTCTCCTATAAGGAGCAGGATCAATGAGCAAAGGACAAGCATCATCATTTATCCAATTAACTGGCAAAAGGGAGGCAACTGAATTCGCTTGCATCAAGCCAAGATCCCTGAGAAGGTCTATGATATACTTGGATTGTGATACAAGCATACCATCCTTAGACCTTGATATTTCAAGTCCTAAAAAGAACTTGGCAACACCAAGATCTTTGATGGTAAATTTATGATGAAGAGAAATCGTGAAGGCCTGTATAGCATCAGAAGAATTACTGACAATAAGAATATCATTGACATAAATAACCAAAGTCGGGATAGTATCTGAGGAGGTATTCAAGAACAAACAATGATCGTGCTTGGATTGAAGTGAATTCAACATTCCATTGCCGAGAAGCCTGTTTAAGTCCATAGAGGGATCTATGCAATTTACAAATAAGACATGGCTTTGTGTTGTAACCAGAAAGTGGTTTCATATACAGTTCTTCATTAATGAAACTGTGAAGAAACGCATTGTTCACATTGACTTGGTGCAAAAGCCAAGAGTTAACAGCTGCCAAAGCAAGCAGAAGTCTCACTGTATCAGTTTTAGCTACAGGAGAAAAACATTCTTCATAATTAACTCCTTCGATCTAATTGTATCCCTTAGAAACCAGAAGAGCTTTAAACCTTTAAACAGTCCCATTAGCATGACATTTTACTTTATAAACCCACTTGCAACCAATTGCTTACTTTCCAGGGGGCAGTGGAACCAAAGACCAGTTCTGATTACGTTCTAAAGCATCTAGCTTAGCTTTCATGGCTTGATTCCACTGAGAATGAACTGAAGCTTGCTTATGGGACTGAGCCTAAAAAACGTTTGCTATATTAGCTAAAAAGGCTGAATAAGAAGAAGAAAAACAAGAGGAGTTGGGAGGACAACCAGAAATATTTATGACAAACCCATAAATTCAGGCTGGTTTGGTTTTCAACCTGGTGCTACGTCTTAAAAGAGGTGGTGAAGAAAGATTGGGTTGAATTTGTGTTGGATTAGGAGACAAAATGGGAGAATGTGAGTGGAATGTGGGATCAGAGGATGTGGGACTATGGTATACAGGATCAGGAGACTTAGTAAGTTGGGTAGATTCAATACACACGGGTTCAGAATTTTTAGAATCAGAAATGGAAAATATGGTGTATAGATGTCATGATAATGACTAGAAAAATGACAATTTGAAAGTGACTGTAAAGAAGAAGTGCTATTAGCATGTGACTGAAAAAGGAAAATATGTTCTCTGAACACAACATCTCTAGAAATGATGATCTTTTTGTGATGTAAATCATACAATTTGCAGGCTTTTGACTAATAGGGTAACCTAAAAAAATACAATGAAAAGACCTAGGCTGAATTTGGTTTTATGAGAAATATTATTAGTTGCAAAACATTAAGAACCAAAAACTTTTAAAAACTGAAGATTTGGTGGTTTATGGAAAAATGTTTCTTAGGGTGATTTCCATTATAGAGTAGGTGTGGTAACCTTTTAATAGTGTAGGTGGCTGCCATAATGGAATCCCCCCAGAAATAAGCAAGCAAGTTGGCTTGAAACATGAAGGCCCAAGCCATTTCAAGCAAATGTCTATGCTTCCTTTCAACCACTCCATTCTGCTGTGGAGTGTAAGGGCAGCTCTTCTGATGTATAATCCCATAATCTTGAAACATCTATTGTACACAAATATTGATGAACTCCGTGTCATTATCTGTATGAATGACCTTCACCCTCTTATCAAATTAAGTACATACCATCTTCAAAAAACCCTGAATGACAGAGCAAACCATAGCCTTGTTTCTCAACAAATAAGTCCAAGTAGTTAAGCTAAAATCATCAACAACAGTAAAAAAAAAGACATTCCATTCAGAGTTTGAGTCTTATATGACCCTCATAAATTCATATGGGCCAAATCAAAAATTGCAGTAGACATTTTAACTGAAACAGGAAAATGCATTCTAGATTGTTTAGCCAAGGGACAAACATTACATTGAAAAGATCCAGGAACTTTACAAACTGATTTCAAATGGTTCATCACATTCAAGGATGGATGACCAAGCTTGTTATGCCATATTGATATATCATATGTCTCAACACTGTTTACGAAAATACTACCTTCATTCATGCTACTATTATTCATCAAATCAACAAATTGAATAAAACTCCTGAGCCACTCTAAGGATCCTTTTAGTCCTGAGGTCCTATATCAGGCAAAAAGATGGAGTAAAATTAAAGCTGACAGCAACACTCTTGCTCAGTTTGCTCACTGATAACATATTAAATTTGAAAGATGACACATATAAGCAATCCTTCAAAACCAGATCCTGTCCAAGCTTCTCTAATACCATAAATTTTACTATCTTCATTGAATGATCAGGTAAGTAAATCGGAGTTACAACAGTTATAGGTTGTGTGTGATAGAACAAATTCATATTGCTACACATGTGGCTAGAAGCTCCACTATCCAAAATCCAAGAACAAGTATCAAATTGAAATATGGAGTTAGCCATATGAGTTGCAGTAGAACCTGAAAAATCTGAGAAGTGTGTCATATTGATCATTTATCCATGAGTTATATCAAACTCCTGTGTTTTCCCTTTCATTGCTCTGCCAACATCATGTTGTAATTGCATCAAACTTTCCATAATATTCTTTAGATTAGGTTGGTTACCTGATTCATCCGAGTCCAAAGGAGTATCATGTGTCACTCCATTTGTATTAACATTTGCAGCAAACCTTGGTTTCTGCCTGCCACCACCATCCTTGTTTCTGCCTGCCACCACCATCCTTGTTTCCTGACCACCATTCCGGATAGTCGTGCAATTTGTAGCAGAAATCCTTCACATGACCAGCTCTGTGACAATGGTCACATTTCATATTGGTCTTCCTCTCTGGCTGCTCTTTCTTCTTGTTAAATTACGTAGGTCTGTTACTTTGATTATCTGTTGTATGTCTAACATACATTGCTGCATTCTCAGATGTATGAATCTGATGTACTTGAATTTCCCCAGTCTTCTCAATCTTAAGAATAAGGCTGGAAGATTTAGCAACAAGAGGAACAAGTTCAATAACAAGTAATTTATTTCTGATAACATCAAAATCATCATTTAATCCCATCAAAAACTGTTGCAGTTTATCTTCATAATCATCTGTTTCTAAAGATTCATAATAGCCACAGTTACATCCAGTGGGACTGCATCTACATTTTCGTTTAGGCCTCAAACAAGGTACTTCATCCCAAATACTATTCATATCATTGAAATATTGAGTCACGAATTTTCCTTCATGTTTCAGTGAGGCTATATTTCTTCTAATTTCATACAGTAGAGGTCCATTACTAACCCCATACCTCTGCTTAACCTCTTCCTAAAGTTTCTTAGCATCAGTTGAAAAACCAAAACCTTTAGCTATCTTCTTAGTCATAGAATTCCTAATCCAAGACACTAGAGTCGAATTGACCTTTCTCCATTGCTTTTAAACATGTGAATTGACCTCAGGAGTAGTAAACTCACCAGTTATGAAGCATAATTTTTCTCTGTACTCAAGATGAAGCATAATTTTTCTCTGTACTCAAGAGTTGTCACCATAGCCACGCTCAAGTCATGTAGTTTGTTTCAGTCAATAGATCTACCACCATTGATAATCCAGGGTGATCACAGGATGAAGATACAGAGGATCTTCCACTCCAATCTTGGTGAATCCTTCCTCATCCATGGTGTATACTCTTTTCCTGGGATTTGCAGAAGAAGCTGCACCACCTGCTCCATTGGATGAACTCGTACTCGTCATATCTTCAACGATCAAAGCAGAGAAATCAAAATTCCATAAACAGTAGCTCTGATACCATAACGATTCAACAAGAATCTGAATTCCAAAACTCAGAGAAAACTGAAAAACAAGAACAGAAGAAAACTGAAAACTGCTATGTAACTGTCACGCGCAGAGAAGGCAAGTAAAGTGTGGAAAATATCTGCGTATATTCTGTAGTAATAAAACAACTATACAAAGGAGTATTTATACAAAGAGCCTCCTACTGTATTTACTAATCTACCCCTTTACAAGTTGAACATTTACAAATATACTCAATAAGTACACAATTTTTTAAAAAATAAATTAAGAATTCGACAGAGATTGGATACAGATCATTTATTTATTAATAAATAAATAGATTATAATTTTAGTTTGATTATTAAAATAAAATTAAATGACCAAAGATATAAGAATTTATTTACATATTTGAACCAATAAAAATTATTAACATATCATATATTTAGTTATTTAGATATAAAAATAAATAAAAAATAATGGAAAGCTAATCATTTTTTATAAAATTATTTAAATTTTGCATTAACTCGAAAATACACATGTCACATTAGATAAACATACAAAAGAAAATGAAGAAGAGGAAGCACATACTACTATAATATGTATGAGGAGGTCTCATGGTGGATTATCATTAAATTATGAACAGTCTACTGTATTTTCTCACTTATACATTGGAATTGTTAACTTACATACTAAATTTAAACATTTTAAATTATATTTTAAATTATGTATTTTTTTTATATTTTCACATTCAAATACACATTATTATTTGTTTTAACTTATAAAATATAATATTTATTTTTCAAAAAAATTACAACTTTTAAGGTAAAATTTTAGGAGGCATATCCGTAAGCTTATGGATATGATACATTTCCAGATACTTTCTCATGTATATTTAAGTTCAACTTTATTATTTGGGTCATGCAAATCATGACATTCATTTAGACTTATATTATGTCAATAGTGCTCACATTCACTTTATATTATATTATATAATAACAAAATATATTCTTCTAAAATCTGAGGCAACCCTTTGGAAAAATCCATCTTTCCATAAGATTATGGAAAGACGGGGTTTAAACCTTGATATTTTTCGTTTAAACCTTGATATTTTCATGATTTATGGAAAGATCGTCTTTCAAGAGACGTACTCAAAAACTAAACCCAAACAACTACTATATATAAATAAAAAGCTTTTAAATTTTGGGCCCCTCTCATCCTTGGGCCTGGTGCGATCGCACTGGGTTTGGGCCAACCCTGAACAGCAGATTTCATCAAATCTAGACAACGAAAAATTCAGGCATTGTATAAATAACACTGACCAATTTGAAAAACCATGAATTCCAAATTAAAACTATCATGAAATAAGAACATAATAAGGAGGGCTCTAGTCTTAGATAAGCAACCTCCTGAAGTTCCAGATATATTTTGTCACGTCCAATGTTGCAAAGCCAACTAATATGCCAGCTGAACAGATCCATGATATTTAGTAAATCCAGAATAGATTTTGAACTCAATTTGTCGCCTTAAAACTGATCTGAGTGGCAGCTTACTATCCATGCATTTTCAGAAAGTCATAACTATCCATTGAAACACTACACTTAAACATAGAGACAATCTGGAGTAACAACTGCAGATAAAGCCAGAAAGTCATAACTATCCATTTCAAATCATTTTTTTATGGTATTTATTAATCACCCTAGATCTATCGGAGTAAAAAAAATTCTAGTTTTTTACAAGAAATTATCTCATTTAATATAATTTTCCCCTTAAATTTGCAGTGCTTGTGTCATAAATCACAGGATCTGTAAGAGCTCCTGAATGATGAGAAAGTTGTGAAATCCCACTACAAAGACCGTCACAAGATTACCTCACGAGATTACTGTGTGCACAGATTGTTACCGGTCATACTCTACTCATGGGGAGTCACAAGATCCCCGTGTGCACGTATTGTTACCAATCATTGTTACAATCTGTGCACATGTTGATCTTTTGACAGTCTTTGTAGTGGAACTTCGCAACTTTCTCATCATTCACGAGCTTACCGATCCTGCAACCTCTGACACACAAGCATAGTAAACTAAAGGGAAAATTACATTAAGTTATATAATTTTCAGTAAAAAAACTAGAAAAATTTTTATATCCGATAGATCTAGGGTGATTAATAATAAATACCATAAAAAAGATATATAGTTATGACTTTTCTGGACTTTAGTTAGTAACAACTGCAAATTTTATTTGCCCCCCACCCAACAAAGAGGGAGTAGAACAATTTCGGTCCCAGGGGAATAGGAAGAAGAAAAAGTTGATATAAATTTTAGGATGAAATGTCAAAAATGCCCCTGTTCCCATCTTCTTCATTCAGCCTTCGCCAGGCGCCAACTTCTACTTTACAAACCTCCCTCCGTCCGACTTCATCTTGTTCACGCTGACGTTATCGTCCCCTCTCACACACTCCTCCACTCTTGTTAAGTCCATATTTATTTAGTTGGCAATTTGTGGAAATTATTCAAATATGGATAGTTCGTGTTGAAATATCAAAGAAGGAATGTTAGTGATATAAGGAAGGTGAAGTTGTAATCCGAGAAGGAGAAAGATTTTCGTTCATAGTATTTTTATTGGAGAATATATCAATTCCTATATTTATGGGATTAGATTAGATTCATATAATTGGAATTGATTTGGAACATTCGGCTATGGTAGAGATGTGGATGAGATATTCTAGTTCTTTTCTTTAAGTGATTATATTTGATAATTCTTATCTCCAAGAGATTTAATTAAAATCAAAATTAGAAATGGAGAAATAATTATATACACATAAGACTTCATGTGTATGAATACTTTCTATGGTGTAACATACGGAAAGCTGAATCCTAAATGAATTTAATTGATTGAAGAATATTGCGAGGATATTGGTTTATGGAAAATTGAAGATTTCGTAATATGTTATTTTAAGCGTGAGATTGAACCATATTGAATTTATGGAAAACCCCTATTCTTAAGGAATTGGATTTATAGAATATTATAGGATATATTGAGATAAGAAAAATCTCTTTATTTAAGGGATTTGGATATGTTTCAGAAGCAAATATAAAATTAGAATATTGTAGAGATAAAGATGGAGATTTCTAATCTGCTTATGGTTTATATATTGATGGACATTACGGCTATGCTACTCATGAATTTAATTGAAGAAAATTTGCATCCAGATTTTCATATCTTTCGAGAAGTACTCCAGAGCCATTTGTCTGTGTTCCAACATGAATGTAACATGTTGATCAAGTTCACAATCATATACCTTAATTTCTCGGGAGGAGGAGATCTAGCGTCGATGAGTTTCGAGGTCAGGTGGAGTTTAATTAAGGTGGATTTGTAGCAAGGGGGGCTTGCAGAATTCACACGTTTATAATTAGAAGATAAGTATAATTGTATGGGGTACTTTGCACTGTATATTTATGATCAGTGGATTCATTCGGACTGGGCCAAGCCCCGCATATGTAGGTGAATTTCACCGAACTGTGTAACTAAGTCTTTTGTGTTCATGTATTACTTAATTTACTGCATACTTGGTTGAATAGGTTATGTTGGACCATGGTAGTAATTATTGAGTTAATTAGGTAAAACCAAATTTCAATTAGTATCAGAGCTAAGTCACTTATTTTACCTTGGTTTTGACAAGGAAAGTGTGATTCAGTTTTACCAATGGCGACTAGAGAAGGAGCCTCTGTGTCTCGGCCACCACTGCTGGAAGGAACTAAGTACAACTACTGGAAGGCTCGCATGCGAGTGTTTATAAATTCATTGGATTAACTGGTTTGGCACTATGTTGAAACAGAATGGAAACCCCCAATTGCTGAAAGTTCTAAAGGAGGGAAATAGAGTTCTAAAGAGCCAATAGTTAAGCCTAAAGAGTAGGGTCGGGGACTCCAGATGAAAAATGGGTGGCTTGGCGAATTCCAAAGCATTAAATTCCATCTTTACTGCAGTATATGAAAATCAGTTCAAACTCATCTCTACATGCTATCAGGCAAAGAGAGCATGGGATATCCTACAAATGGTGCATGAGGGAACAAGTCGTGTACATGAATCAAAACTATAAATGTTGCCCACATAGTTCAAAGAATTGAAGATAGAGGAGGATGATACTATTGTTTTGTTCAATGGAAAGCTAAGAGACATCTCAAATATGGTGTATCAAGTTAGAAAAACTTACAAGGAGTCCAAATTGGTGAAAAGAACTTTGAGATCTCTCCCTCACAGATTTTCTGTGGAAGGCGGCAATAGAAGAAGTAAGAGATGTGTCCATCATGACTCTAGATGAATTAATGGGATCACTTCAAACCTATGAAATGATGTTGGAACATCCAAGGAATGATTTTGAATTCAAAAATTTACCGTCGAGAAATAATCGTAAAGAGGATATCGATGATGTAAATGAAGAACTTTCTCTTATCTCAAGAAATCTCTCAATGATACTGAAGAAAGTGGTAAATAAGAATTCTGAGGAAAAGTTTAATGAGAATAGATCACGGTTTCAATACTTTGGCAACAACCGTGAGCCACAGATGGATCAAATCACTCAGCAATTCTAAAGAAGTCAAAATGAAGAATTAATGCGGTCAAGAATAATTCAGTGCAGAGAATGTGAATGGTATGAACATATCCAGGATGAATGTGCCAACACTTAGAAGAAGCAAGGAAAATCACATGTTACCTCATGGAGTGAAGATGAAGAAGAAAAGAAAAAGAATCATGAAAAGGAATTGACCAGTAATTATATGGCTTTCAGAGCAAAACTTCAAGGAGACTCAGAAGTTGGTACTGAATGTTCCAACAT
>JAULKM010122618.1:0-20724 GCA_032355605.1 Rubia tinctorum | reverse complement strand
GTGGAAGGACTGTCTCAATTTCTTACTTCTCCGGTGGTTGAGTGGCCAACTCTTAAAACTCTGTGTCCTTCACTACGAGCTCCTCTTCCATCTCTTCCCGATCTTCACAATTTTCTGGGGTTCCTTGTTTCTTTCTCACTTCTCAAGGTGATTGAGCTTACAATTTGCCTAGGTTCAATTCTAGTTGCGAGGGAAGTTTACCGGAATTCCTAGCATCTAACCGGGGCACAGAAGATGCAATTTGGCTAAATTGAGTTTCCAAGTTTTTTAATATAGGGGAGGTGTAGTCTTCCAAATTTGTGACCATTGTGGTTATGGCATGCATAAGCTCCTTGTGCTCCAACCTTGATCTCCCTTCTAGGGGTTTAGATGAGCCATAATCCCTTGTGTAGCCTTGTTTTGGTGCCTGATCATACCCTTGATTCCCTTGGTATTAGGTTTGTCCCACTTGATGATTTGGTTGAAACCCACCATGGCTACCTTGAAAACCACCTTGGGGATTTGATTTCCCGACTTGCTCATCACTCCACCGAAAGTTTGGATGGTTTCTCCACCCGGGATTGTAAGTTTGGGAGTATAAATCATACTTGTTCTCATGAGCTTGTCCTCTTTGGAAACCTTGTCTTCCTTAGCCTTGTCCACCTTGGTATCCCTATTTTTACTTGGAAACCTTGGCCTTGACCACCTTGGTACTAGAAAGTAGATAGTGGCAAGTCGGAGTCGTCCACGAGGGGGTTGATAAACGCCCTAATTGCGTCTAATTATATGCCCTAATTGCGTCTATCAAGTGTTAAACGCAGTTAAAAAGCACACGAATAAGTCACTCTAAGTGTGTGGTGACAAACGTGGGGGGTTGATTTTAGGAAAACTAAGACTACTTTAAATAGCTAAACTATCCAACAATTAGAGAAAACAATATAACTACGAACACACTTGCACGAAAGATTTAATTAGGATGAGAACTAGTCTTGGGCGCAACTGGTTTACATTTCCAGTCATCCTTTGATCATCGATTAATTAACCTATTTTTATGCATTAATCACATATTGTGGAGAACTTATAGACACCTTTTCGGGTGAATATATTTCTAGCCTCTCCTTGGTTATAGTTAGAGTGGACGATCAGCGCCACACAATAACTCTTACCCTCGGTTGACCCTAGCCGATCAACATCATAGACTTCCCCGAGAATTGCAATATCACATGGAGAACCAATAAAACTAACACAATATTCTACAAGCGAGAAATATCGAGATAGCACAAATATATCTACTAATAACGACTACGAGGATCGGGCTTCACGCTAATCGTTATTAGTTAGCCACATTGATAATTAATCAAAACCATTCAAATTCATCTCAAATCTAAGCAATTTCATAAATCAATAATCATAATTAGTTGTCACACCCAATTATAACCTAACATCAATTAACGATAATCACATCGACAAAAGTCAAAGTATCCCGGGTTTGACCAAAAACCTAGAAAATAATTAACTCACAATAGTCAACTAGTTGATCATCCTAGTCTAAATCATTCATTCACTACACAATAAATCACAAAATATACTTGATAATCAAAGCACAAAATAGGATGAATCAAATCTCAGAAATTCATACTAAAAATGCTGACCAATTGCTCCCAATAGTGTATTTATCCTAGATTAGCTAAACCCATATGAAATCTACAAGAATCCATAGTAAACATAAGAGAAGTGATGAAGGAATAAATGAAAACTAGGGTTTTGGAGAGGAGAAAATTGGGTGGAAGAAAAGTGAGGAAGAAGGGGTTAAAAATGGGTTAAAATGGGTTCAGCCCATCTTGACCACTTCGGGTTGTAGTAGGGTCCTGCGGCCCGGATCACATGCACTAGAATCTGTGTCTTTTATTTTTCTTTGCTGCAGGCTTGCAGAGGAGCTACTGCCCTCTTCCTTTTTTCATCGTTACGGGTGAACCGGTGATCCGTTTTTGAACTTCTTGTAGTTGATTTTATAGTGCTCGAGAAGAAAATTCCAATTCTACCACCCTCAGAGACTGGTTCTTCTTGGATTATTCCCAGAACTCGGTTTAAACTTCCGGATCACAATTCATCTATTTCTTTGTCTTCCTTCTTTGACCCTTTTATCTTCTACCACGTTTTGACTAGTGGCCTTCAATATTATACCATCCTTGTGAATGGCCTTAACCAAAATACTCCAAAGTGCTTACTAGCAATCAACAAATTAAGCTCACAAAAAGGAATCTAGATGCTTGTAAGGAACAAAAATCCATTAGACTAAAATTAGGTTACAAAATGGAGGATTTAGATACGAAAACCAAAAACGGTTATCTAAACCCCGTATGATGTAAACCTACCTAAATCTAGCAATCTTCCAACAAAAAGATAACAAAAGAGATGTTAAATACTTCGGAAAATCCATTCATTTGATATCTCATCAGTCATTCTTAGGTCACACGAGATTTTACTAGCATTTTATTATGGATTTCTCTAATATATCTTATGCCTTCTGAATTTTTTTGCAAAAGGAAATTGAGTTCATTGTTGATAATGAGGGTAGAAAGGCATTTGACACTTTGAATGAGATGCTTGTTACTCCTCCTATTATTCAACCCTTAAACTGGTCCCTTCCCTTTGAAATAATGTGTGATGCTAGTGATTATGTTATAGGAGAAGTATTAGGTCACAGGGTAAGAAGAGTGCCAAATTTTATTTACTATGCGTAATTGACTCTTAATGACGAACGGTGTAATTACTTGACCCGCCCCCTCCCGGCGTCGTTAAACTCGAGAGGAGGCTTGGTGTATTAAGGGTCAAAGATAAAACTCCTATTATTTCTCTGATTCCTACTACTATGCTACCCATTGGGAGGATAGTGGCAAGGCCAGGGTCATCCATGGAGATATTAGGAAACTAAGATTCAACTATACACACCGCAATCAGGTCGTCAATCCAATTACACGTCAGGAATAATCAATATTGATAAACAGGCTTTGAAGGGGGGGGAGTTTACTAATAACTACTATCATGCAAATCACAAGAGAAGAAACTATGTAAACCAGCACTTAGGGACTATTTTCATAACATGATCAATGTTGTTTTAATCTTCTATTTCATGACATAAAAGATATACAAGCCTATTTTAGTGTTTATGAGGCATGTTGTGGTCGATGGTCAACACTTCCTCATACCTATCACATAGGGTGCGGATGTAATCTTCCATCGACACAACCTTCATAATTAGGGGAGTGCAAATGTAGCCATGTCTACTATGCAGATCTAAATCTCCCACGTGCTATTACGTCTCGGGAACTACACCATGAATGTTTCACCCAAGGCCTAAAAAGGAAAAGGGGGTGAAGCACCTTATCGATGGCTATAGGGTTGTAAAATTGCTAACCTTAGTTTGCTTCTATAGCTATCTCTATCCATAACTCTTTGGGCTAATTTTCCAGCTAAGACTTCTTGAATGTTAGTATGATTTGTGTTAGCTAAACTTATCAGTTTGGAGCAATTGTTTGAAGCTTCCAAACCCATGTAGTAAGACTCTATTTTTACTCTTTCATGAGCATTGGTAGTGAAGTATTTATTGTTCCATTAATGTTGTTGTTTACTTCATGTATGTTACGGATTGTTCGAGAATATGAAATATTTTTATGATTAAGTGCTAGAAGTTCTAGGAAAGTGTACAATTTCTTCTCACCTGTGGCATTAAAATCCAAGAACATGGAATTAGAAGTTCTTGTGGGTAAATAATGTTAATCTTGCTAGATGAGTATGGTAATGTTGTTTTTTATCATATTTGTCCTAAGGTAGAATGAAAGATTGAATCTTGAATGTTGTTTGTTCTAGGTTTAGTCTAATGAATTCTTTGTTTGGTTAAATGGCTAGGCATTTGGTTTGATGCTTGTAGTTGTTATCAAATTTATGGTTCTTAGTATATAATGCCATTGATGGAATACCTTTAGGCGTTGTTTGTCTAAAGTGCTTAACAATTAGGTTTGCAAATGATCATTGAATGTCTTTTTAAATTATTAAAAGAAATGAATGTTGATCTTCAAATGGAAGTGATAACATTCCCTATATGCAATTAATGTGAAGGAGTGAGTGAATGAGTCTAGGATCTATAAGTGGGTTGGAAGTGGAAATCAATTGCTCCCAAAGCTTTGTTAATTGTGATTTTACCATCTTTTTAGTAGCTTGTTGCATGATAGCATAATTAGTTTACTTTGATAGTTGTGTTATCTTTTAATTCATAACTTAGAAAACCAACCAACCAACCCCCCTCCCCCATTTTACATGTTTTCACACACAAACACACACACACACATATATAGTCTAGTATTAACCCTTATATGTGTAAACCCTTAGGAAAATCCCTCTTTTCATGGACGACCCCGACTTGCCTTTATGTAATTAGTTGTAATTAGGAAGCAATTAGGGCTCGCATTTGGAAGATGATTGCAAAACCTCGCATTTGGGTAATAGAATGATGGCTTATGATGGGGTGAAGATCAGTGCCTACACTACAAATGATGGCTGGTGTCTAATTCTGTTTTTATTATTGAAATGGCCCTCCGGGATTATTATTGTTTCATCTTACTTTGTAACAATACCCAATAACATTGAAATAAAATTCAATTGAAAAGATTATAGATTGAACCTTATATTCATGTAAAAATTGTGATTCCGAATTCAAATAAATTAGATTCAAACAATTGTTAAAAAGTCCTAGAAAACTAAAATCTGTGGGGAAGAACGATGACATGAAAAACTATGGGTCTAGCACCATTTACCACCTCAAAATAAAGTGTTCTCCCAATTTGGAGTTCATCTTCATCAAAAAAACCTAGTAAACCCCTTCGGGGTCAGGATCTTGAACTTCATATTCCACGATTAGTTCAGCTTATACTCCTTTTCGTTGCACCGTGGTACAACGGGCAACTTGTACGGTCGTAGGAGCTCTGAAATCTAGTCTGGGACATACTAATTATAAGCAAAAACTCACATTTAGTAAATACGAATGTAACTTTTTTTAAAAGTTAATTGAAAATGAAATACGTGTGTAACAAGAAAGACTAACCAATATCGGAACTGTGCCGAAGTTTGTCTTGGCAAGAGTGTGGACAAAGTGGGGAATGACATCCCCAAATGTGGTTCGAGAACGACGATCCTTATCCAAATCGCTAGGGAACTGCATTAGTCAACAAAATTTTTAATAATATAATTATAAAATAAATAAGAAAATAAAAGGAATTTAAATCCCAAAAACAAATCACTGCGTCTACTTGGACTAGCATTGTTGGCCATTAGTCCTGAAATTTGATATAAATTGGTTCAATTTATCTAGTTTGTCGGTAAGGTGTCGCATTTAAATGTTGGACCTAAAAGTGACTTGGCCAACAAGTACAGTCGACGTTGCTAACTAGTCGGCACAACTGATTGCTTAAGCAAGTAAAGTGCGACCCACATTCAAGTAGTGTATGCAGAATAAAGAAATGAGCAACGTCGCTACACGATCGCTAAAAACAAAAGAGGAACAACGAACCAGTGATGTCACATTCAAACCTAACAGACTCATTATCAACAACAGAAAACCGGAGCAAACAAAGGTTATAAAAACAAAATAGGGCCGATTGACAGGTCAGAATGTAAAATACAAATTTCTAAAAGATAAAGCCAACATTCTTGGGAATTTGAATACAAAAAACATACAAAAAATTGATACACCAAATACAAATTAAACTTAATTGAAAATAAAAAAAATGAAAATACTCTATGGAATCTAAGGGGCATACCTTCGAAAAGATGGGTTGAGGGCCAACTGAAATTTGAAGGAAAGTTGAATGTTTAAAGTGATGTATGAGACGAGCTCCACACACACACACACACACACACATGTATATTTATTTACTTATATATATATATATATATTCATTATGAATCGTTGTGAATTCTGCCTCGGATGCAGCGATGTTGCAGATCTGTCGACTAAACCAATATGGTAGATGACGTTGGAGCGGCGTCATCTAATCTATATGTGGGTGTCACCATTTCATCCCCCTAGCATAGCAACGGGCCTAAATTTGAGCAATAGGATATGCGATGTCACGTACCTATCATGTTTAACGACAAATAACCGATATGTTATCAACGTCGGTTCGCATTAAAGTGGGCCTCGGCCATTCCGGCCCACTAGCATAGCAATTGGGTCCGCATTTGACCAAAACGAACATAATTGACCTAAATAAAGGTTAATAGTATATTAAATACTACTAATTGAAGTTTATAAATGTCCGTGAAATTCATAGATGTCCAGTTCGATAGGAATCAATTTTAGCACAACCGATGAACTTTATTGACGTCCAGTTCGATGGGAACCACTACATAGAATCACATGAAATTTCATATTCTTGGTTTTTGAAGAAATAAGAAGATAATATAATTCCATCCATCACAATCTTTTAAATCGATATTACATGGCCTCACATAGATTGTAGAAGATTACTTACATGTATGGAAGGTGTCTTTCAGAAGAACTTGTGGAAGTATATGTGGAATAAGACCAATTTGTCTATTACCCTCGATTAGTATAAGTTCAACTTCATCATAGTTTCTTTTCGGGCTGATCGTAATCGGGTTTGGGAATGCCAGTGAAATTTGGTTTTACCTAAA
The DNA here is from genome assembly GCA_032355605.1 of Rubia tinctorum. NCBI lineage: Eukaryota > Viridiplantae > Streptophyta > Magnoliopsida > Gentianales > Rubiaceae > Rubia > Rubia tinctorum. The sequence goes on along the minus strand of JAULKM010122618.1, from coordinate 14,052 downwards.
TTTATCGATTATATCAACTATGTTCTAAGATAGATTATCTAACCAAGTGAGAAAAGAAATGTTGTACACGAACACGAGACTTGGTTACGTAGTTCAGTGAAAACCACCTTTATCTGCCGGGCCTAGCCTAGTTCAAAATAAATCCTCTAATTATAACAAGACAGTACACTGCATACCATACAACTATACTTATCGTTTCTAATTACAATGAGTGGATTTTTCAAGCTCTCCTTGCTACCGATCCGCCTTAGTCGGACTCCCTCTGACCTCGATACTTGTCGACGCTGGATCTCCTTCTCCCGAGGAATTAAGGCATATAATTCTGAAATTTACTCAAAGAGGGTTTATCATGTTGGAACACGAATAGAAGAGCTTTCAGCTACTGTCAATGTAAAATCTAAATGCATATTTTCTTCTCCTGAATTCGTGAGTAGCTTATCCAGAATGTTCACAATATAAGAGCCTTGATTGCACGTTACAAGTAAATATTATGATAACAATCAAATCTCTTGGAGATAGGAATTCCTTATCTAATACCTTAAAGTAAGGAACTAGAATATTTCATCCATATCTTAGCATATCCAAAATTTCCATATCAATCTAATTCCATAAATCTAATCTAATCCAATCCCATAAACATAGGAATTTATATATATTCTTCAATCAAATACAACTCGGATGAAATATACGCTTCTCGGATTCAACATCAAACTTCCTTTCTTCACAAGTCACGTCATAATTGATGTTGCAACACAACATTCCATATTTGCATAGTTTCCACAAATTGCCAACTTAATAATTATGGACTTTACAATCTCCCCCTTTGGCATTTGGTGGATGCATAAACCTTTTTGGATTTTCAAACCATCAATTATGTAAATATAATTAATCAAATCAATGTGGATGTTGAAGCACAATCTCAAAAAAATTTAGCTCCCCTAAATTCTACAGCTCCAAACAATAATTCTCAACACCCATTTGGAACACCAAACAGACAGTCAATAATGCAACAAGGTTTCAGAAGAGATTTAACCATGTTGGAACATCAGTCCAACTGATTGTCAGAAATCCGAGAATAATAACATATTCTGCCAAGTCATAATCAACACAAATAATATCAAAACAATAATTCCAAAATGCCCCTAACTTCCAGCCGAGCCTAAAATAATAACAAAAAATCCAGAGAGAAACAGAAACCAGAATCTAGAAATTTAAGAAATCTCAAATATAAAAAAATTCCAAAAATACTCCCCCTTGGGATCACAAAAACAACCAAAGTCATAAAATTTGGAAAGATTAAAAAAAGAGTTAAATTCATTCAAGAGTGATCAGCTGCATCAGCGTGGATCTCACTACTAGCATCCAATTTCTTTAATTCCTCTTCAAGAGCAGCTAACTGAACCTGAAGAACTGTAATATTTTCCTTAACAGCCAACTTCTTTGCATCCATGGCTTTATGAGCAGCTGTTGTAGATGAGATACCTGTCTCTGAAGAGGTCCAGCGAAGATCATTAATTTTTCTTATAGAGAAGGTCCTGGAGTTAGCCTTTACAACCTTGGGCACTATAACCTCATCATAATTTTTTGCCTTCACCTTCCCTACTTTAGATAGTGCAGTAATGACATAGAGATGGGGCAGAGAATTCTTCTTCCTGGATGACACAGCTTGGAAAACAATGTTCTCCTGGATAATCTACTTAGATTTACTAGAATCTTCTTGCCAATACAATACAGAAGCTTGGCCATCTCTCGAGTTAGGGCAAAGGTAGTTTTTGGAGGCAACCAACAGTGTATAACAATTTGAGAGAGGCAGAAATACCTGCTGATTAGATTTGACATAGCAGTATTGCCTTGTACAGGCCACTTGGATACGAAATAACCAAAATTTTCATTCAAAATTTGGTTATTTTTCAACTCCAGGTCCTCAGCATACAGTTTAGCAAACTCAGGAGTGGTTAGACTAAGAATCTCTTTTATTTTCTCAGCAGAAAAATCAATTACTTTGCCACGCACAAAGGTCCACCCAAATCATTCGGACTCAGCATCTAAGTTCTTTGCCATAACATTGGCATAGAACTCCTGAACCAACTCCTTGTTGCATTCCTTGTAAGTTGTGGAAGCAGTAAAATATCTCAGGTGTTCTAAAAAGGCTGTAAAGTCACTAGCTTTATAGGTTTCCAAATCCAATAATCTTTCTGAGATGACGTTCCATTCACTGATCACATCCTAGATTTCCTAACAACTAGCATCATAAAAATCTTCATTAAGATAATTCCTTAAAGATGGTGCTCTCCTTTAACTTTTCCCAACTTCCTTCTTCACTCTCTTCTTTTCCTTTTCAGGATGACTTGACTCTTCTACAGGATAAGAATCGAGAAACATGTCGAGTATGTAGTGAGTCTCGGTACAAGTTGAAGTGAGGTGATATTTCCGTGGGTGTGGAAGTGGGGGCCATTTCGAAGAGGAAGACACCCGATAAAGTCCTATGGTATATTCCGATAATTCCACGGTTGAAGAAGCTATTTTCTTTGAGCAATGTATGAAAAATTTTAGGCATTTTGTGAAGAAAAAGTATAGCCTCGATGTAAGTATTGTGCAACGGTGTGTGACGGAAGAAGTTATTATTTTTTTACGAGTTATATTAGGGAGGTTGAATCTGTTAGGATTCCCAATGCCAGACATGAAAGGCGCTTGGAGGGTAAAGAGGTTCAACGGGGTATGCTATTTAGCCACAGTGTTAAGGATTTGTGTGCCAGACATTTTTATGTTCTTCAGAATCATGAGGACGTTGTCCAATACATTAAGATCCACGTGGAAGATATTCGACGATTGAATCCTAATTTCAACGAAGCACGAGTTATGCAACAACAAACTAGAACATTTACAAGGTCATGTGTCGACCAGTCATCATCCAGAAACAATCAAGTGGTTGCCTTGAAGACCTTTAGGTACCATTCTTTTTCTCATTGGTTATGACATCAACGGGTTTATGTTTGCCACAAAATCAATGGACGATATGGGTGTTTCTCGGAATAGTGGAGTTTCACTTGTGTTCGAAGCATTGCATGTTCATAGTGTGGTAGAAAACAATCTCATGTGCACAGATACGTGCTATTTTGGTACCGTTGTGGAAATTTGAGAGCTTGATTATGTTATATTGAGAGTGCTAACTTTTAAATGCGGCTGGATTAATTTTAAAAATGGATAAATAATGGAGGATTTGAGTTTCACGCTAGTTGATTGGAGCATGTTGGGTTGGAGAGAAGATCAATTCATAATGGCCGAACAAGCTCATCAAGTCTTCTATGTAAACAATCATGTTGACCCTAGGTGGGAGATTGTGGTTGAGGGTAAAAGGGCTTTTGTTGAGGAATATGAACAGGAGAACGTGATTGATTTTGTTACAATCACAGTGATTGGATTGAATGAAGATGATGTTTTCCTTGAAAAAAATGAGGCAAGCTTACAAGGATTGTTGGGCCGAAGTGGCGATGATGAAGTTATATGGGTTGACAACCAAGGAAAGTTGACTAAGTGAAAGAGGGTACCAAAAATGAAGCTGAACCAAAAGATGAAAAATATGTAAGGTAAAAATGTAGTGGATTTTGCAATATTTTGTGAAGATGACCATTCTTTGGGAGGTACTTTCGATTTCGGAAGTTCTTCGAGTAAAGTGGACAATTATTTTTTCGTGTGCTTTACCCGTCCATCTTGCATGATATTTTGATGCAATGTCTTTCACATAAACATATATGTTACGGTGATTCAAAATATATTAACTTCAAATCATCCTAAGAATAAAAACATTAGAGTTATGAAATTCAACATAAAAAATGTAGAAATTACATAATTACTTAGAAATTTAAATTTTTGAGGAAAAATATAGAATAGCCAAATGTAAATAGTCATTACACGGAAGACCATATCTTGAAGGGGGGATTCCTTGATTATTTCAATGCTCTCTCATACGTGTTGCTTGCGCTCAAGGGTCCATACAAGCTCCCTTAATTGGCACACCTCATCGCAAACCCATTTGTATACCTTCTTCATGCCCTCGACTAATTTAGGGCCAAACTCATCAACAAAAAAAGAGTAGAAATTATTACGATCACATAATAATTATTAAGATCATTATTTGGCTAAATATTTACAAATATTATCTTCTTCGATTCTAGGCCTCTTGCTTGGCACTGCCATGTGCTATGTCTTGTGACACCACTTGTGCTCGAAGAGTATCAACTTCTTCTTCATAAAGTATTGCTTTTTGAAGTATTTGCAGGGTTTTTCCTCTCCATTGATCACCATTCCATCAATGCTCCTCAAAATCAAGGTAATCAATTTTCCATACGGAAGGCTCTTGATTATACCTTCTTTTAGGAAGCAACCCACAACATATGTTTCAAAATGGCCAACCCTGGATTAATTCTATGCCCCTCAATTACATAGTAAAATATCATGAGTGTTGTGTAAGTGGATTCAGTGATGTGTCCTGAAGTGGGGACGATTAACCTAGCTATTATCTCATAGATAATACGCTAATCAAAGGTGAGGTGATTCAAACAAAATGATTTCAGCCTACCTAGATCACGAGCCAAGTGCAGAAAATAAGCACACTACATGCCACAAGGTCTACTATAGGATATTCATCATAAAGAGGCCATTCTCCCTTATGGTATACATTATTAAATCGGCCATCCAATAGTTGTGGATAAACATTTTCAGGTCCTTTATATGGACAATCTATAATATTGTTTATAATTCATGGGCTAATCTCTATGTTGAACCCATTTACCTTCGTCCAATAAACACCCCCTCTCTCAACCTCATGAAAATTTCTATAAAATTGGCAAACCTCATCAAAATACGAGGGTTCATTCATAGTCAATAGTTCGAAGACGTGTTGGACATAAAATTTTTGTACGGGGTTAACTAACCCTATTTTATGGTAAACATTCAAATCTAAAATATAGTAATCCATTAATTTTCAACTATCTCTTAAAACTTTGTATCTATTTTGTGATTGAAGATATACGAACCATGCCATCTCATTGCGGGGATTCGTGCTTCGGCCACCCTAGTTGATTTCGACCTTCGTCTCTGACCCGTTCCACCAGCATTCGATGTTGACAGGTTCTTGTATGAGTTCACCCACCCAAAAATGAGTTTGAAATTGGAGAACCTTAAGGCCCGACTCTAGAAATCTCCTTAGGGTTTTTGACTTGGGATTTATGAATCCCGATTTGGGTTTTTTTATATATCAAATTTTCTTCTGAGCTCGTTACATTCTCGGACTTTTATAATTTGAATCCGAAAAAAGATTCTGAACTCAAAACTGAAATCGGATCTAGTAATACAAAGGGGCAAAATTAAGTACCCGACTCGTAAACTATTTTTGTTGTTTAAAAAAGACCAAAAAAACCAAAGATGGTAATTTTATCAAAGTTTTGGAATAGAATCAATATCATAGCTCGGAACCATAGTTCTGAGTTCGTAACTGAAATCAGATCTAATAAATTATAAAGGCTGATATTTAATTCCGGACATGTAACATATTCTCGTTGTTAAAAAATGACCAAAAAACCTAAGTTTGACATTTGGGCCAGGATTGAGACAAATTAAATATCAAAAACCATAGTTCTGAGCTCGTAACAACACCTTTTTTAAAAAATGGAAGCTAAAAAAAGGTTTAAGCTTCGTTGGACAAGGTTGGGAATGTAAAATGCATCAGAGCTCGTAAATGTTGTTTCGAGCTCGGAACCATGTTGGATCGGGCATTGATAAATTTTAACAGATTGTCTTCTCAGCTTGTAACAAATTTGTGCTATCAGTTATGCAAAGGGCGTTACGAGCTCGGAAGTCATTTGGAAAATACGGTCATCTTTGATAATCTATTTTCCATCTAAACACAAACCCTAAATCAGAAATTCCATAACGACTAACAACTAAACCAAATGATATATTATTCTTGAAACTTTCTAACCTCTATTAAAATCCACAATTCATTACAAAAGTACTTAAAATGTCTGAAATTCTTACAAAAAAATATGAAAAGTTGTTCTTAAATTAATCAAATAGTCATAATCAATTCAAATTGTCTTAATCGTTCAAATAAAGCAATAGTCTTGAAAATTTTTCCACTAATCATCATTTTTATTATACTCTTCAAACATAGCATTAATGCCCAAGTCGGTTTGTTTTTTAGCATTGCCCCTGCCTCTTCTGCCTCATACTCTTCCACGTCATCATCCTCATGTCAGAGTATTCGGGCTTGAAATTTGGCATGGATTCATCGTCACTCAGTTCAATGTGGAAGCTGGTAGATACAAAATATTTAGAATGCCTCCCATCCACTACTGCCACCTCATGATTCGAGGCACTCACGTCCTCTTTGATGCACGCCAAATATTTTTTGAATGAAGACATCCAAGACCTCTTAGTACCTGCAACCAAAAAAATTGGGAAACTAGTTACAATCTACAAATTGAAAAATTTTATATGATAAATGTTTAAAAATTATTGCACTGATTATACTCATAAGATTAAGATCCTTCAGCCCTATCCAAAGTAGCCTCTCTTCCTCGCTTAATGCCTTTAGCGGCGGTTCCAGATATCGTTCGATATACATACCAAGTGTCATCACCCAACACCAAATGCTTACGATCAAACATGGCCACATCGTAGTATTCCAAATAGAGCGGCTTGTCAATAGGCAGCACTTTCAATTTCTTGATCAACGTGGTGATCAAACTTCCATATAGGAGATATTTCTTCTTCCCCACAATTGCCTTCAGCATATACATCAGAATGGTATACCCAGGATTTATTTTTAAGCACTCTACAACGTAGTAGAACAACATCAGGTTCTTGATGGTAGGCTCACACCCATGACCACAAAACGGAAGGATGTTCTCGCAGATCCACTCGTAGGCTAACCTATGCTATACACTCAACACCCCTACAATATACCCCTTGGCCTGCCCTAGCACTCTCCCCATTCTTAGAAAATGCTTTCTACCCATAGAAACTGGGCATAGAGGAATGGCCTCAGTAACTCCAGACGATTTTCGCTAACGAAAATTTTCAATTTTACCCTCCCTATCAACATGCCTAAGTTTACTGGGGTCAGTGTAATATCAACTTAGTCCTTCATTAATGGTAAAAAAATTAATGTAAATCATTAGGCCATGTACCTTTGTGAAGTCAGTGTTGTTTCTACTTTTACCTTAACTGGCATAGAATTTCAAAATCTCGTCGTAATGGACGGGTTCATTTAATTTCAATAGTCCATCAAAATTTGTGGGTTCCAAATACCTAATTAAATAACCTAAGCATAGGGGTTCAATGTCCAAACAACGAATAACTTTTGGATTAATGTATTTTCTACGATGAAAATTCACATACCTTTGCTCCGCTTCTTGGTCGAAAAAAAGTTTCAAATTTCGGATCTTCTGAGTTGGATGATGACTTCGGGTTGAAATGTTACCCACTCCTCCACCCGCACGACCACCTCTATACCTTGGCATTGTGGAATTTGTGGAATTGGTAGGGTTTTAGAGGGTTTACCGATTTGGGAATTTTCTTCTTAGGAAAAACAAATGATTTGCCCATTGATGTTTTTATTTACACTGGAAATAGATTCCAACACCGGAACTAGTTCCCAGATGTTTAAAAAGTCAAGAGATGTTTTTGATTCCGTAACTTTCCTCGAAAGACTTTCCCAACTCGGAAATTTAAATCGGGAGTCATGGAAATATGTGCATTTAAGGTGGTTTTGAAATGGGTAATGACTCGCCCCTCCCGTTGTCACTAAATCAATGAATCACGGAAGATCTACTAAACTGAGAGGTGGCTAAACGAGGACAAAGATAGAGAATTGCATTATTGCTCTCGTTTCTACTACTATACTACCAAAATTATTAGATAGCGGCAAGTACCGGGTTCATCCACAGAGATGTAAGGAATATAATAATTAACTACACACAACAATGATAGGGTAATCAATCTGACCATGTGCTAGGAATAATCAGTGTTGGTAAAATAAGCATTGGGTTTTTTAACCAATACTACTAACTTGAAATTGATCACGAGAATAAACTATATAAACTAGCACTTGGGGAATATTTGCGTAGCATGATTAATGTCATTTAGATCCTTGATTTCATCACATAAAATAACTATGAACCTATTCTAGTGTTTGTGACACGTAATGCAGACGATGGTTAAAACTTCCCCTTATCTGTCACATAAGGATGCGCGAATAAAATCTTCCACGACCTTACCTCCGCAACAAGGAGAGTGCAACAACTACTATGGCTCATTGCGCTAGTCTAATTCTCCCTAGTGCAATTGAGCTAGGGTGGAATACTATGAACGCTCTACCCCTAGGCCTAGAAAATCAAAGAAAGTAGGATTCTTATCGATGGTCTAGGGTAACAAAGATAACCCTAGTTTTATACTTTAAATATCTCTACCCGTAAACCTTCGGAACAACTCACCGCCTTACTAGTGCATGGTCGATCGTAATGTTAACTCAGCAACCTACCTGCACACACCCACGTGGATCCGAACCTATTGTTACCCTAAGCACATCTAGGTTTCCTTCCCCGGGGGGTATCAATAATGCATCAACATGAAAGTAGACTATGGTGTGTGCTAATGAAGTTTTACAATCATGTAATTCACAAGAATATGAAGAACAAGCAAACATAATGATCAAAAAACACATAGAAATAGGTATATCTTAAAAATCTCACAAAATAAGCATTAATACATGAATACAAATATAATCCCCAAGTTAATTAACTACTACATAAGCATTGAACCCAAGTATTTCATTGGATTCAATACATTTGGGTAAAAGAAAATTAAAGAGAATAAAGAAAAAGAGCCAAGAGAAATGGAAGAGTATTTTCTCTCTCTAATCTACTCATGAAGATGAAAAATGGGCATTAACCTTAACCCCTATTAGACTAAGGTCCATATATATAGTAGCAGGGGTTTGGTCCTTGAAAAGGACAAAAAATCCTAGCAGCTGCTATTTGCTGGCAGATGCCACGGTCCGTGCAGGCTCGTGTAAAATGGCATGTTTGTCACGGCACAGTCCGTGCAGCCTTGTGCAGGGCGGCCTACATGAACTGACATGGGCCGTGTAGCCTCATTAAGCGCATAGCCTTCGGTCTTCTACCATCCTTACGAATGACCTGCTGCTAACTACTACCATCCTTTCAAATGGATTTCTATTCCGAAAAGCATATGAGCGATCTACAATGAATCTCACCAAATAGGATCTAGATTTTCGTAAAGACATAGCATCCATTAGGTACATATAAATCTGCAAAACTAAGGACTTAGACAAGAAAACCAACAAAGACTATCTAAACCCCTTGTGATGTAAACCCAACTAAACCTAGCAATTAACCATCCAAAACATACTTAGAAATGTGCTAAATGTATTGAATAACACATGTTTTTTTGTTGCAGATAAATCCCCCTACACTTAAACTTTTACCCGTCCTTGATTTAACAAGAACGAGTAAAAATTTAAGTGGAACATAGCATGCCAAGAGTTCCCCAATACATTCAACATTTATTCCTATACTACCCTAATCCCACCAAAGATGTAAGAATCTCACAACTCTCACTCCCCGAAGAAGCTAAGACAATATATCCAACAAATCATACCAACAAAAGGTGAAGTTCACCAAGATGAGTGTGAAGCTAACTTACTCTACCAAAAGGATTTCCAAATGACAATCAAAGAGAACCATAGAATTTTTCAATTTCTCTCATTTTCCTGGGATTCCTTTCGGGTTTTCAATCTAACTTCCCACAAATGTTTCCTCACTTCTCACTTCTCAGCTAGATGGTACCTTGATTCCCTAAATACACTCACAAATCAACTTCCTCTCACTTATTGAAAGACTATAAGGGACAGGTGGTAAGTACCTGATTCCCTTTCACCTCTGGAGCTAAATTAATGCGTACACCAAGTTCTACCAAGTCTGTTTGTGCATTCAAACTATCCTTTGTCATTCACGGAATGTTAAGTGGAGTCCCAATTAAACTCTTGCACACATTACTCTCTATATGCATCAGATCTAAACAGTGTCGAACCTCAAAATTCTCCCAATACGGCAAATCATGGAAAATTGATCTTTTCTTCCAAGGTCCATCATTTGTGGCAAGCACCTTAGATATTTTTTTTCCAAGAACAATATGTAATTTCTTCACCTTGTTGTGGATGGTGAACCCACTCAAAATTCTTGGCACCTTCCTCCTCTTCATCCCCCACAACAAAATGAATTGTGTTGTCTCGTAACTTGTGCTTGGCCAGGAGGAATTTCCTATAACCCTGATACACGATCTTCCTACCATTCTTCAACTGGTGGAAATCAGTTGCTTCCTCGTAGACAGGACATGCCTTGTGAGCCTTAACCACATAACCCGAAAGATTACCATAAACTAGAAAATAAGGCAGAAAATTATTTATCATGCAGAAAAGCATGGCCTTCAAATCGAACTAGGCCCCACGATAACCATCAAAGACATTAACACTGTCGGACCACAAAACCATCAAATCTTCAATGAGAAGGGTATCGATGTCATTTCTGGGTTGTCTTGGACCTGAAATCATCAAAAGCATGAAAACATATTTCCTCTTCATGTAGATACGGAGGTAGATTGTAAATGGAAAGTATAGCCAGCCTGAACTATGTTTCGATAACATGTTACCAAATGGATTCATACCATCAGTACACAAAGCCATCCTCAAATTCCTGTTTTCAACTGCAAACTTAGGATACATCTTGTCAAAATCCTTCTGTTGATCCGCATCTGCAGGATGACTGATGGTATCATTATGAAGACAACCCCTATTCCTGAACCATGTCACGTTCTTAGCATCCTCAATATTCTAAAACAACCTCTTTAGCTTAGGGAAAATAGGAAGGTACAACACGCATTTCATGGGGACCCGTTTCCTTACCTTCACAACAATCTCTTCATCTACAACCTCATGTCTCCTTTCTTTATAATGAGAAACGTGGCAAACGGGGCAAGCCACCTCATTTTCCAAATCACCCTTATACATAACACAATCATTGGGGCATGCATGTATTTTTTATACTCCATTCCCATTAGACACAATCCTCTTCGCATCATAGAGGTTGTCCGGTAAACCATTTCCGGAGGAGAGTTTCTCATTCAAAAACTTGAGCAACTTATCCATGCTTGTATCGCTCCACGAACCAACACCTTTCATATTTAACAAATCCATCAAACATGACGTGATAGTGTCTTTGTTTTTGCAACCAGGAAACAACAGTGTATCCTTCTCATCTAGAAATTTTGACTTGAACCTCAGGCCTTCCCCTGAATTCATCAACCACCTTCTCACACATGTCATCCAAATTGACATCCCCAAAATATTCTCCCTTGCTATGTACAACCACCTCCGGCGGTGGTTTCTCACTATGAAAGGTCCAAACCAAACAATCCTTTGCAACCCATCTCTTTTACTTATGGAGTTGCAACAAGTCTCGTTCGTCCGTATGCTTACGATTCTTACAATCACGACATGGACTTAGGTACGCTTTTCACGACTAAATGCATGCTTAATAAACTCCCCAACAAAAGAAATAAATTCATCACTCACCAAACTAACGCTATGATACACTTGCTTAAGTCTCTCGATGGCACGGTAAATTTGTACGATTTAATCAATGTACAACAAATAAAACTTCCACAAAAATATACACTTCCATCCTAAAAATAATTTTATTCATGCCACACCCTATAAACATGCAACATTACATTACTACATTCGTACCACACCTTATCAAATCACAAGCATGAAAAAGTCATTCAATACATCAACAATATTAGCTAACAAACCCATTTCATGAAGAGTATAGCAAGATTACAATGATCAAACATGCAGAGAATATATGGCAATATATCATTCCACTCATATTCCAACATAAATGATAAATTAAAACAAAACATAAAGTACCTTCAAGGGAGTTCACTGATGAGCATTCAATGTCTTCCTCATTAAAAAATTGGCATTAATGAACTCAAAAGACAACATCTTTACACTTTTTACCCGCTAGAAAAAAATGGCAGGTGTGCATTTAATGCACCAATAGCACAAGTATAAGCTCCAAATACCGGTGCTATACTTGGCTTTTATAAACTAGCATCAGAAATGTTACCGGTGCTAGGCAGAAAATTCCAAACCGGTGTTGAGTTTCTACGATTTTTCATGCTTTTTGGGCATCAACACCTGTCCCAAACACAATAGCGGTGCTGGAATTTTTTATTACCCATGTTATTTACATTCTAGCACCGGTATTGTGCAACAATCATACCCTTACCAACGCTGAATATTATCATGTATCCACCTACTTGTCATGCATACATTGTTATATTGCACCGATTGGACGGTTACTAGTTTAGATGTATACACAGACACCGATACGTCTGCGGTGCTAGGTATAAAATTATAAACCGGTGCTAGAATATACCACTTCCAGGGTGTTTTCCTCATCAACACCGTACCAGAACTATACTGGTGCAGGAATTATCTGTTTCCCTCGTAATTTTTGACAAAGAATCGGTACTCTGCACCGGTATTAACTTGACCGATGTGGGAAATTTTCTTATTTCTTACTTCTTCTCACTTAGACACCGGTATTCTGCACCAGTATTTTTTCTACCGATGCAGATGTATACAAAGGCACCTGTATTTTCATTTTTACATGATAATACCGATGCTAACGTGATTTCTAATACCAGTATTTTTGCACTGGTGCACTCTAACCGGTGCCTATGTACCTGTTTTCCATAAGTGTAACCACCTTGACCGACCGAGTACTTGCTAATAAGTAAGTTGGTTGAGACAAGGGTGTTACACCCGAGATAGCCGAGGACACAATACCTCCTCTCGTGAAGATCATAAATAAGATAGAACAAAACAATATTAGGTATGTTCACAAAAACCCAAGAAAAAACACAGTGTATGCCAGAAAACTAACTAAAGTATTAGATCTCCTTCCCTGGAATCAATCTGGGGACTTATTTACTTGTATTAAAGGGGGTGTCGAGATTGCATGTACTAGTCGTAAGCGCCGCCATTATTCAGAAGGAATCAACCACATCAATCACGATTTTGGAAACTCCATCACTGGCTATCCAAACTACTTCTAATTTTGGAATTGAGGTTCAGTTCTGATTTCATAACTCCAAAATTAGACCGATTCGATCAACGCCACTTCCAAATTCATAACTTATTAAAGGCGGTTCCTTGTGGATGTTTGTATACTGAAAAAAATACTCCCTCTGTCCCAATTCAAGCTACAATTTAACTATTCATTTAGTCCAAACTTCTTAACTTTAACCACAAAATTAAATAGGTGTATAAGTATAAATATTATTGAGCGATACCTTGTTAGATTCGTTATTACATATATTTTCATAATATCAACTTTTAACAAGTTTTAATTATGCTTAATAAAATATATTAAGCGTCAAACATTTTTTAAGTCAACTGGTGAAAGTCAAAGTGTGCAGTTTGAATTGGTAGAGAGGGAGTACCTTATGTGGTTTATAACATTTATAAGCGATTCCAGAATCTCCTTTGAAAAAAATCAAAAGAGGAGCCAAAGAAGTAAAGGAAAAAATATCTCAAATACAGTAAATTCCCCTTTCATCCCCATCCTACACTAGATTACCACAACTATAAAATTATCAGAGGTGAAGTGACTGAACAGTCGGGACTTATTTCCCTTATCACTTCTGATGCAGGGCGAATGGCGGCGAAAATTGAAGAATCGATGGATCGCCGTAAAGGTTCGATACGGTTTTCAACGTAACTTTTGCGTTCGGAGTCAGAATCAGGCGACGTCGGATGCGTTGGAACCGTCTCGACGAGACGATCAGGGTAGGACGGGGTCAGTAGCTAGAATCTCCATTTGAGGTCGTTTAAGTCCTCAAAATCGCATTTTAGTGTTTTCTTTTTATGTTTTCCGATTTGTTTTTATTTTCGGAAATTAG